>PVIH01023852.1:0-23953 GCA_004025045.1 Sigmodon hispidus
TAGTATGTCATTAGGGATGGTCTTTGAGTTTCCAGAAGACCACACCATCATTGTCTCTGTTACTCCCCCTCCCTTCATCCTGCCTTCATCCTCCCGCTCTCCTTACTGCTGTTCCTTAGCACTTCTCTCACCTCATGCCTGTTGATGAGGTGTCAGCTCTCAGCCTTGGTTAGAGCACTGTGATTGTCTCTAGACTGCCCGTACCACACACGATCGTCATGTGCTGTACTACCCTCTGAAATGCGATGCCTATAATTGATTTATTTTTTTATATGATGCATTATATGTGGTGTGTTGTTGCATCACAAGAAAAGAGAATAAGACATACTGAATTACTTCCATCTTTATAAGCCCTCCCCATTATGGGTGATGACTCACAAAACCTGGAAACATGGAGATCTTAGTATAACTTGTAAACAGTCTCACAGTTTGCATAGTGTCTCAGGTAGCCTCACAGGTTTAGTTTTTCTCAGGTTTATTGCTTCCTTTTCTAGGGTGCTTCTCTTATTTTTACTATTTTTTTCTGTATTTCTTTCTCCTTATATTGACTTTCAGTTGGATTGTTGTAGTGTCTCTAATCAGTTTTGGGAACTTTATGAAGCCATTTTGTGATTTACATCCTCAATTTAAGAAACTTTCTTGTGGTATGGGATATTTTGCTTCCTTTAGAGCATCCTCTGCCTTAATGATCTTTCTTTCACATTGGAGTTTTCATTTAGTAAGCATCTGCTATGCAACAAGACTGTTGACAAATATTCTCCCTAGCTTTCTTCATAGAATCCTTCTATATCATGGGAGAAAGCTTCCAGGCAATGTCCTGCTTGCTTTCTGCATGTCTTTTGACTCAGGCATATTGTGTCTACAGTAACAATCGTATCTTACCATCAAGTTCAGCAGAGGCAACAAAACCATGAAAATTACTTACAATGTTTCGGAGTGTCTATGGGATTCCATTCATTGTTCACTCTAATAAGGATGTAGTGATATAACACTTGGTATTTAATTCAATAGCCTGTGGTGAATAAATAAGGAATTGTCTTCATAAAGGATTTCTGCATTTAAATTCTCTTTAGGTTTGTAAATGTCAGTTTATGAAGGCATTGAAGTTAGTTTCCTTAAAGCAATGATTAAAATAAAAAATTCTTAGGTATTCCCACTTACATTTACACCTCTACTCTGCACACTAATTCCTGACCCCATTCAAAGCTTCTTGCTCCATTTACTTCCTTAACTTCATAGCATTTATACTCTATGCCCTAATTCTTTAAACCATGCTCATCTTGAATCCTCTATAGTTTCCTGAATTTAGGTGTTACATACATTTTAAATTTTAAATAAAAATACTAAAAAAATTTAGTTTAAATTTTAACTTTAGGTTACCTAAAGTTAAAAAAGTAATATCCACATATTCGAGAGAGAATGTGTAGCATTTTCTTTCTGTGTCTGCATTACACCACTCAGAATTATTATTTTCATTTTATCATTTTACCTGTGATTTTTATAATTTCATTTTCACATCTGTAAGAATTCTCTGTCATACATATGTATAAAATTTCATTGTCCATTCATCTGTTAATATGCTGACTATTTCTTTTGCCTCACTCTTGTGAATAAAATGGTAATAAACTTTTTTGAGCAAGGATATTTGTAGTAAGATGAAGATTCTTTGGGTTGGGTTGCTTTTTTTGAAATAACTGTGCTGGTTGGTGTTTTTCAATTTGACAGAAACAGAAATATCTTGATAGGTAAAATTTTAATTGAAAAGATGCTTTCCTAACATTTATATATATATATAAGACTATGGAACACATTCTTGGTTAATTATTGATATGTGAATGATGCAACCGCTGGGCAGTTGATACGAGGATACATAAGAATTTGTACTTGTAAAGAGATGTGGAGCCAGCCAGTAAGGAAGGTTATTTCTTCTCTCCTTCATGAGTTCCTGTTTCTAGTTTTCTGCTTTAAATGCTTTCCTTGGCTTCCCTAGGTGATAGAGTTTAACCTCAGACCTTTAAATTAAAATTAACCATCTTACAACTTAGTTTCTATTTTAGTGTTTTTTGTTCACAGAAATACAAACTTCAACTAAGTATGACAATAGCCACTTTTACAATGAGTGATTTATTTCCATCTTTTTCTATGTTTTCAATTTCTTTCTTCAGTGTCAAAAGCTTTCAGTGTATTACTATTCTCCATAGTTTTATTTGTTCTAATTTTTTAAAATAAATAACAGTAATAGTAGTGTTACCTGGATTTATTTCTTGGCATGTTAGATGTTGGTATATAAGAACACTTTTTCTGATGTTCTGTTACCAAACTGAATGTGTCTTTTACCTGCAGGAGATCTCTGGTGTGAGCTTCAAGTCACAGAATCCTGTCATATGCAGGTAAAGATATTCTGACTTCCTCCTCTTCAACACACACTCTCCTTAGTCATTCCAGTGCCTTATTTACCAAGGTAAGACTACAAGCAATATGGAATAAAACAGTAGCAGGGATAACCTTTTCTTGTTCCTGAGGTAATGGAAATACTTTGTGTCTCTTTTGAGTTGATGTTTTATGTTGCCTTTATTATGTTGAGATATGTCTCCTATATGACTAAATTCTCCAGAGATTATTTTATGAAGAAATTTTGGATTTGTTTCAAGACCTTTCTAGTACCCAATAATATGATCACACAATTTCTTTCCTTGAACCTATTAGTGTTGTTGAATTAAAATAATAACTTGTGTATGTTGAAGAATTGATACATCTAAGAATGAAGCCAATATTATGTTGGATATTGTATGTGTTATTTGACGCTGAATTCATTTTGTAAATGTTTCACTGATAATTATTGTACCTATATTAATTAAGCAGATTGATGTCTTATATGTTTTGGTGATGGAATAATCTCATTTTAATCAAATAATTTATTATATATTGGATATTACATGATCTAATATTTTCTTATACCTGGTCAATTTAAACTTTATTAACAACCATTTGCCATGTTATTGGTCATCTAATGTTCTGTCACAAATCAAACCTAAGTTCTATGATTTATCTCAAAATATATGTAGCATCACTTACTTCATCCTTCTGGACCTTGAGCATATAGTTATTAATTTTTAAGTCCTAACCCTAAATGTACATATCAACAGATATTTTTCCTCCTCATCTTGATATTACAGTAACAGGAAACACAATTTTCCCATTGAAATTCAAATATGTCGCATATTGTTACACATGAGACATTTGAACTTTTAGTCTTCATGTGTTTCCTTTGATTATTTTGTGTGAATATAGGTGTGCACAGCCCATGGGTGTGTTGCACACAATGGACAAAATACGGTGTCAGGGCCTCTAGGACTGCAGTTGCACACAGTTGAAAGCCATAATCTGTGGACTGGAAGCCAAGCACTGGTCCTCTTAAATAGTCTCCAGTTATCCTAACTACCAAGTCATTTCTCTAGCCCCTGATTTTCTTAAGATAAATGTACTATCTATTAATATCTGTTCTATTTTAAACAATTCTGGGAATCAGAAGGGTTACCCTGTATCTGATTAAAGGTTTCCCAATGTCAGTTAATGAAACTCCAAAAGGAATGGATATAGATAAATGTCTGTAGAATCCACATGTAAATTCTTTTGAACAAAGTGAATATTCAATTTTTTCAAGATATCAAAAAGTATTAAGTAAAATATGGATTGTAATCATGTGAAGTTATGAAATGTGGGCTATCACAAGTGGATATGATATTTATAATTATTAAATACAAATTTTAAAAATATCCTGTAGCATGTCTCTTGTGCATTATTTTTCCTTCAAATAATAAATTAAAAACAAAGATGGGCTGTGAAAACACGTGACTTGAAATTTTTACATGATTTTGTTTCAGCCAAATAATGAAAAGCAATAGGTGACAATGTATCATATTAACCTTAAAAAAACTTAAGCCAGCTTTGCTTTTAAGGAGTTTTGACTGAAATCTATAAGCTCCTTATATGTTTGCTGTGAAACATATAATGGTATATACTTCATGGTATATATTCATCAAAGTTAACATTACAATAAAATAAATGAGATAGCTTAATAATCTTCATATTAATTAGCTCAACTATGTTCATAGCAGCATTATTTGTAATAGCAAGAACCTGGAAACAACTTAGATGTCCCTCAACTGAAGAATGGATTAACAAACTGTGGTACATCTACACAATGGAATACTACTAGGCAGTAAGAAAAAATGATATCCTAAAATTCGCAGGCAAATGGATGGATTTGGAGAATATCCTCCTGAGTGAGGTATCACAAACTCAGGAGATAAGCAGGGGATGTACTCACTCACTAGTGGTCTCTAAACAAACAAACAAGAAAAAAAGCCAAACATGCCCAAGCAGCAAACCACAACCACTGAACAGCTTGGGATCAGAAACACCCTGGACTGACCCTTCGAACCCCACTCCAACTATAGGAACACCAGATTCACTCTTGAGGGAGGGGAACAAAACTGGATTTGGCCAGGAGTGGAGACTGATCCAAGCATTATTGGGTCAGTGGGACCATAGGACTGTCTGCTCCCTGCCCAGGGAGGGGATGGGGAGCTGCAGAGAAGTAAAATGACCAGATGTGGTGAGCGGGGGTAGGGACCTTGGATAAGGATATACAGGGATGGAAAAAAAATTTAGAGGGAAAGCTGAACACAAAGTAAATATATGTATAGCAATCTTACTTGTATTACCACCCTTGATAAGCCATGCTTATGATTCTTATCCTCTTTATAGTTATTGTTAACTTTTCCGCAATTTAAATTCATTTTACTGTTTTTTTGATAAATACAAAATAAAGAAGGAAAAAAAAGAAAAAAAAACAAAACAAAGATGGGTACCTCATATGCCATGCTCTAACTTGCCTGTTCCATTGGAAATTTCATTATTTAGGCAAAGGCTGCAATCAAAACAGCAGACAGCCTTGCCTTCTTGAAGAGATTTCCTGAATCCAGGACCACAACTTTCACTGCATATAGATGTTGGAGTCTGAGCAAAGAAAATCAGAAATATGAGAATATAGAAGAATTAAACTTGTGACTGAATTCTATGAGAATCTTGGACCATTTAGAAATTTAATTTATAAAATAATATTCAATTAGTCAATGAAAGTATAAATACACAATATAATGGGACCTATAACATACATATAAATATACATGAAAATACACACACCCCCACACACATATGTGGAGAATTATATAATATAAATGGGGAAGAATGTGTCAATACTTGGCAATAAATATTTTATGAAGAAAATTTTTGAATGTAGAAAGAAAGTAAGTTTGTAAATATTCCAGTGTAGTCATTTTTTAATTTATGAGGAGGCTTGAAGCTTACCAAAGGTACTTTTGTTTTTTAACTTTCTTGTTCTGTATAAAGTTTAATGTGAGATTTACCCACCTCTTTTTCTCCCATGCTCCACTCTATCCTGTCTTCTAACAATGTCAGTTGTTCACCAGGTGGCAAATATGGGGAAAATGTTCCTACTTTCACATTATATCCAAGACCTTGTGGAAAATTCCAGAAGTTCAGAATGTCAAAATCTACATGCTCTTTTTCTGAAGGTTTCAAGGATACTGGGTCTCCACCAGGATTTGTAAATTGAATGTTCTTCAGGATTTTATTCAGCTAAAAAACATGCATGATGTATTATGAGCATTCTCATTGTATAAAATTACCTAAAATATGCCATTTTCACAATGATGTTAATGTGGCTTTCAACATGAAACATCATTATAGGTATATAACAGAAAAAATTAAGTAAATACATGGAATTAAAAATGCAACTATCCTAATACTATGTCAACAGAATAATCAGATAAAACTATGGACCATCATGCTTCCTAGTGGTGTTCAGCACTGGTCAAATGATTTCATTTCAGTCGTGAACATGACACGATTTAAAACATCCTGAAATACAATCCCAATGAAGAATTGTCTAGATAAATTTGGTTTTCATGGCACTCCATGAGAGATTTTGTAAGTTAGGTTAACTGAGGCATAGAGACTCTCTCTGATTTTATTCAAGACCATTACATAAGTTGGGCATGGACTGAATACATTGGAGTAAGCAGTTGAGCACTATTTTCCTGTAGTAACTCATTGCTGTCTACAAGTGACTGTTGATCATGATGTGAAAAACTGATTCAATTCTGGCCATTTTGAGTTATTTGAAATGATGGAAAATAAACTGGAATGGGGAGTTATATGATCCCTTTCTCATTTAAGTGGCTTTGTCCACATATTTTGTCAGAACAAAAGGAAATAAATTAAAGGCAGTGTTTATAGCAGATACATTTGTGTGAGACATTTTAACATAACTTTGTTTAGTGGCACTCTATACTATTTAAGATCCTGACATGTCAGTTACTTCTTGTTCATATTTAATAACTTCTTGAGAAGAAGTTAGAATTTTCCTTTGTGAACCTTAGAACTGCAGGATACTGATGCCCTCTTTAGCATAATTTTTTTCCTTTACTTGTTAAGTACATTTTTATGACAATGAAATGTTGATTATAATATTCACCAGGTCTAGATTTTTCTTTTTGTCAGTAAAACAGTTTAGAAAACATCTCTGGACAAAGAATTACATGATACTTCTTTAGAACACATGTGAGGTCACTTAATTGAATTCCTTTGGTGACATCATGAACCATCCAAATGAAAAGACATTACCTTCCATTGGTGAAATTTAATTCTTCTGTCATTTCTTATTGCTTGCACACCAACTTGTTGCATAAGCATCTTGTGGAGAGAGTGTGCTACAGCATACACAGCATTGTATACATTGTAACTGCCTTCACTCATGGCTGTGTCAAATTGGAACCTAGGTAACCATTCCAAGGAACCTCTAGATGAACAATTTCCTTCTGCTCTACAGAAAGTACCAGAGAGTGCACAACTAAAATAAGTTTCCCACAATCTTGCAAGAAAAATGTCTTTTGGGTATTTGGAAGGGGTGAGTGTCTTTACAAAATTTTTAAAAGTAGAAATCTCACTATGATGTTTGGAAAATATGAGAGTTCCATGGAATGAGTCAAGGATGAAATGTCTCATAGCACTAGCGACTTCCCATTGTGAAGTGGTGACCCAGATTTTCCATGATAGTACATGTTCCCATCTTCTGAAGAGCAAACCTAAAGCTGAGTCAGTTTTACCATAAATAATTATAACTTTTGCTGAGTTCATCACAATAGGGCTATAGTAGACATCATATTCTCTCATATAGAACAAATTGTTGACTGGAATCATTTCTAAGAAGGCTACACAAACTCTGTTTTTTTCCATCTCTGGTATCAGTTCTGAGAGAAACTGAACACCTTTATCTTCTTCTGAGATAACCAGCCCCACCCAGTTCCATCTGAAATAGACCATCAATGTGACAATGCCTAAGGCCAGAGAAGAATCCTTGGTAGCCATTTGATACAGAGAAGGATACTTGATAGGATCATATAAATTTGGTTCAAAAGATCCAAATGTCAGCTGAAGCAAAAAGAAGAAAGAGTTACATGAGGGAGAAGGACCAAGAAATTGTGAATTTAATGAGCATGAAACAGTATTTGAATGTCAGATTTGTATTTAATGTCAACTCTGACATTTAGAGAACATTACTAAAAATGAGATTACTATTCACATTTCTCATAAACAATTTTGTATATTCAATGTCTTAATGTATATTTCACAAAATATATCTGTGCATATTAACAAATCTCAACATACTCAGACACACACACACACACACATACACACACAGCCTTAAAGACTATGTATTTTAAAAGTTTTGTTGGTTGTGTGTGTCTATACTAGTGTGTGGTGTTCCCATTTTGTATAGGTTCTTATACATGTGTGCACATGAAAAGGTCAGAAGAGAACCATAGATAACCTCTACTTTCCTCCACATGTTCTTAAGGTAGGGCCTCTGCTACACACCTTGAATTTATGACTATTGACTTGACTAGAATACAGTAAGCCACAGGGACTAACTATCCTGTCTCTATGGCGATATCATGCTGATATCCTAATTCCTTTCCTCATGTAATCACAGTTAACATTCTGACTCCTGGACCCTCATTTAACACAAGATTATGTATTTTTTATCATATACAAATAAACTCTTCTTCTTCATGCTTTTACTCGTACTCAATAGTAGGTGTTATAGAAGAATCTTCCATTTCTTCCAACTCACATTATTACCTGTGGATATTTATAGAGTTCCAGAAATGTACCAACTAAGGAGGAAATTTCCCGTGTTGTTCCTGTGATGACAGCCACAGACTTTTCCTCTTTTCTGCAGCTGTAGTTTGGTATGAATTTTTTCTTCCCTGTGATCCAAAAGAATAAACTCAAAGATGTATCCTCATCATGTGGCCCGGCATTATAGATGCTATATCCCAAAGACATGTTAGGTAAAAGAAGGGGGTTCCTGTTTATCTCCTCAATGGCAAAAGTCAAGGCTATTGCAAATTGATAGTTGTTGGGACTGATCCTGTGAAGAGGACATAGAGATTATTGCAGAGAGATATTTAAACATCATTGTCTTAAAATTAACACAGTAACTGTCATGAACTAAATAAAAGTGTTCCCTCACAGATTTCATATTGAAAGTATTACTTGTTATTTGATAGTGTTACAATATGAGATTGTTTAAAGGTTAGTAAGAGTGGTTGTGATTTTATTTTCTAACTCATAAAAGGTCTCATGTGATTTATAATATTATACAACTATCTTCATTCATTTCTTGTGTAAGAATAGATAGTAAGACTATCTTCCATTCATTAAGCATTCTGTCACTGAACAATTATCACCTGCTTTAGGCTTGCCATGCTTATCTTTTAAAAATTGAGAAATATAATTGTGTGATTCTGGGATAGGACATATATAAACTGTGGAAATTACCAGAATTAACCAAGACTTTCTAATAGACGTTAATGAAAGACCAAAGGGAAATTTAGTTCTATGTCCTTCTCTGAGGTTTCATCTAGCATAGCCTGTATAGGAATGGAGCCATTGCAACAAAAGAGTCAAAACTAAGTTTTCCTATGCAGTTCTCCCCTGTGCTGGGGTTACAGGGCCCAAGAAACTGGTTCTGGAATATCTTTCATTCACTTTGACAATATTGACTAAGTTTTCTGCTGACCTTGAGCATTTGCCACTAATTAGTTTATTGGATACTATACTTCACAAGCCCTCTTTCTATAAATCATTGCTTTGTTCCATATTTTCTGGTCCCAGTTATTGCTTTTGTCATTTGTATTCCTCATTTTCATTTCTCTTACCTGAAACTTTGTCATTTGGAAGCATTCAGGTTTAAACCAATATATGGTATATGTATATGGTGTGTTTATATGATATTTGTGTGCATATATATGGTGTGTATGTGTGTATGACATGAACATATATTGCATATGGATATATGTAGTTGATGTGTTTGTGTGTGTGCATGTATATGTGGTGTAAAAATATATGAGCACAAGCAGAGGACAGGAGAGGATGCCAGGAGTCTTCTTATATTAGTACCTGATTCCCTTAAGGCTATGTTTTTCAATAAAGTTGAAGTCTGTACTTTTAGATACACTGATTGACAAATAAGTTTCTGAACACCTGTCTCTGCCATCAAATACTTGGTTTATAGGCACATCCAGACATACTCTGCTTCAGTGTGGACGTTAGAGATTCTAAATTAGGCTCCCATGCTTGTCCAGAGTATGTGCTCCACAGAACAACATGCCTTACACAATCACAAGCTTCTTTTTAAGGATGAACTAAAAATAAATCCACTCTACTTTGATGAGGTCTTGATCACAGTTCCTCCATTCTATATTGAAAGGAACACAACACAAAAGTTCTACCTCTCATTCTTCCTATCTTCTTCAACTTTTCTGTTTTCAAGTTATTTAATAACATAGAATTTAAAATAGAACTGGTTAGAGTTTAGCTTTGTTCATAGAAAGAGGGTCACTTGAATCATAATTAAGAATATTATCTGTATTCTAAATTCCTTGTATGCTTGTACCTAGATGTTCTTTATTGGTATATACCATATATTATTTGATTTTTCTATATAATTAAACATTTTATGTGGTCATGCTTTATCTATATCTGGCATTCCTATGTAATTTTACATCTTAGAGGTAGCCAAGAGATTTATTTACATCAATTATTATTTTAATATAATTGTTAAACTTTTATCAATCACGATTTGCTTTGACATTTTTACATAATTTTGTCTTATGTATTTAAGTAAGTTAGTATTTTATGTCTACATGTGTGTTAATGTGTGTGTATGGCCACATATATTCTGCATGTGCTTCTTTGTATGTTCATGAGGAGGCCAGAGGAGAATGTCAGGAGTCTTGCTCTCTCACTCTGCAGATACTTCCCCTGACACAGATATTTTCTCACTGTCCATGGAACTCCTCTGCCCTCAGGAAACCTCAGAGGTTATGTCTCCATGATTCACAGTTTTAGAGTTACAGGTTCATATTCAGCCACACTAAGCTTGTTCTTGGTAGCTGGCATCTGAACTCAGGATCCCATGCTTACTGTAGAAGTGCTTTACCCAAAAGGGTAGCTTCTAATGCTCACTTCTGTGTATCTTCACTTGCACTCCACCATACACATGAGATCACACTGTCAGTCTAGATAAATAACCATCTGTAGCACACTCCATGTTTGTTTTACTTTTTCTATTCAAATAATTTACTTAGCTTTCTTGTGCCATATATCATTTAATATTTCTCATGCTTTCTTTTTTATGTAGATTTCCTTTAGTGTGTTTCTAGTCTTAATGTTCTAGATCTCAGTTACCTTTTCTATTTTTTCTTTAGGCATCTATCTTTAATGTTCTAGATCTCTGTTACCTTTTCTATTAAACTTTAGGCATCTATCTTTACTTCTGATATTGTATTCATTACTCATATACTTTTTTATTGTTTCTTTTAATTTTAAATTAACATAATTACACAATTTTCCATGCACTAATGTTTTTAAAATGATAATTGTAATTGAGAAGAAAAATTTAAGTGCCTTTAAAAACAATTAATAAATCAAGCTCTTTGAATATTGGAAGAAAATTCATATTATTCAGAGAAACATAATGAAGAAATTTACCTTGGGAAACCAATTGTTTCTGTTACTAGGTTAAAAATATGACATTTTTAATGTTTCTCCAGAGGCACATTTATATTTATAATTTCACTTGAGAAAATTCAAAGCAGAACTGAATGGAAAACAACAAAGTCATAGACTTTGTGGGTGGTTTGTACAATCCATTATTTCTTACCAATTCATTTGAGGTGAATATATGAGGACCTCACTGGCCATCTACTTGGCATACACAACAGTGATCAAGAAACCATTTCTGAAAGAATATGGATGTAATGGAAACATCCAAAGATTTCCTTCCATGTGCTGTGGTATGTATGTCTACACTGACTCAAAAACATATGTCCAAACACACACATTAGAAAGGCATTAAGAAATAAAACCTGACTCACTTAAGTCTAAAAATCAATGATTTATTATTATAAAGCTCACCATACTCATATTTGATGCAAAATAGATACAAGAATATCTAAGCAGACTATGAAGAAACAATAGAAGGAAACACAACTGACAGTAAAATTGAAAATTGTTTTAGAGGCATAAAGAGCAGAAAGAAATTTGATGGACCTAATATATATTCAACAAGAGATTAATCTGGAATCACATGGAACCTGAACCACCTCTCCACACCTCTATAGCTATGGGTCTTAGAGGAGAACTTTATCCACCACTTTTGTAAAACATCAAAGCCTTGGACTGCATGCATTCTTTTTCACTCAACACATTACACTCAAAATTACTTCACAACTCTTGAATGCCAATGTTTGACCATCATTTAAAGTAAAAGATGAAGAGATAGGATAAATAGCCACTATGAAAGAATATATTCTTGGTATAATACATAAATACAACATTTCAGCCATCAATAAAATATTGAAAGCATAAGCTGCAATAAGTCCTGAGCTCAATTTAAATCAAGAAAACTCTTGTAGACAAAATTTGGAGGAAGAGTTCCATGAATTAGTTAGTAATTCTACCTCTAAGAGCTTATCATGGAGGTTAAAACTATTTTGAATTATGACTTACATAATTTGGAATTGTAGGTTTTGCCAAAGAATTTACTACTTAAGGTAATAAATTATAAGCAATTTGAAAATATCACACTTTTTTTCAAATAGTAAATGATTTTACATATCCTGAAAATACAAAATTGCAATTGGTCCATAAACAAAATTAGAAAAAATGCCAGTAACTTAACATATAGGTTTATTCTATTTTAGCTTCTGAATAAGTAAGTTTGCCATTTGCCTACCATACTGAAAAACTGCATTATTACCAAATTCAACACATACTATGAATGACTGCTGTATTTAGATAAATACCAGAGGTATTCAAGTCAGAAAAAAACCAATCAAACTATAAGTTCCAGACACCTGAATCCCTCTAAGGACCAGCAATGAGCCAAAGGCCATAGTATCCAGTGAAGCAGGTACTATAGTGACAACAGAATGCAATTGTGACTGGCAGATTTACAGAAAGTAAAAAGGAGACAAAATGGAGAAAGTAAGAGAGAATGCAATAATATCATCCAACTGTTTTGTGTGGGGGAGGGAGATAAGGTAGCTTCTAAGAAGGAACAGTTGCATTTCCTTCCTTCCCTCTCTCCCGAGTTTTGCATGTCAGCCACAGAAACATCACCTATCACATCAACATCCTACAGGAGGTACAACCTCTGCTCTCACTGAAATCTTGATCTAATAATCAGAAAGCTCTGTATTTTATCAAACAGTTGTTTGATTGTAGTGGTAGTTTTATTAATAAGCAAAATGATGTATTTGCACCTGGATCAGTCAGAAACTGGAGGTAATGTAAACATCACATCTATCTGATTATATTTCCAATCCTGGAAAATAAGGTACAGGGGCACACTTGGCAGAAAATCCTGATCTGAACAGAATTTCAAATAACTAAATACAGTAGGTTGTCTTTCCCAGGACTGTGATATGCGCAGCAGCTCTCATTCTGTATAGATATTAGGAAGAACACATAAGAAGGATCCCTGGATCCTGATTTGTACAAGGGACAATGCTTTGTCAACTTTAATACTGAATTGTACAGATGCCTCAGGCTATGTTTCACAGTTACATCATTTGATCCCTGCATGAAAGCTGAAAAAGGGACACATCTGTTCTAACTGGCTGCAGATTGATTTTTTTGTTTATATGAATAGAATCTATAGATAAAATTAAAAAACCTCTTACCATATTGTGAGGAAGCACTGTCAGGAAGGAAATGATAACATTGATTAAGGGTGCTTCATGGTGATTAGGATTAGGAAGAACAGGCAGCAAACACCTACCGTGCATACATTTCTGTGCTCTCTGGCCCATCAGAGTGTTGAGAGGTTTGGTACATATAAAGGGGCAAGAAGGCACTGATTACCATGTCTCCATCCTGGAATGCATTGTCTGTAAAAGAGACTGAACACTTTGGGATACCAAAATGGAAGAGGAGTAAAGAAAGCTTCAGGGTCAAGAAGAAAGAAGTCAAGGTGAGCATTGTCAGTGTTTCTCTGTTCATAAAAGGAGCCTGAAGTGATGACAATGCAGGGTTTGAGCAAGTACATGAGTGATACTGCCCGTGGTTTATAAGTGTTGCAAATGGAACTTAACTGCTTCTTCCTTCCACATCTGATCAATACAGCTCCCTGGAGAAACCTTCCACATTTTCTACCCTCAAGCTTTACATCTGAGGTCTGCTGTCCAAGTGACAAAAACATGTTAGAAAAATATGTCTGAGCATCATTTTCTCATTATGCCATTAAAAGGTGATCTACATTTGGAAAGTGTGGGCTGAGTGTCAGCATACATCACCTATATTTTAGTTGTACCTTTTCCTGCCAGGAAAACTTTCTAAGAGTCACATAGGTGGTGATAGTAATAATTGGTAATTCCTCATCCCCAACTGAAAGTCTCAATAGTCCCTAGCCCTTGTGGTCCCAGGGAACATGAAAAAGTATGGAAAGAAAAAAATCTTAGAGACATAGTATGTCGAGCAGTACTGACTATATGGTCTCCTATGTATAACTCGGCTGTTTCAATTACAAACTCATAGAATACATGACCATTTGTACCAGAAGAAAAAACACACCTATTTACAATAACACATCCACATGTGTAGACACATACATACACAATTACCCCCACAAATCCAAATGAAAGCATATATACACAGACACATATTACATTACACACATGTAGACAAATAATGACACTCAAAACAGATAAGAACACAGACACACATTTCCATAAACACATAAACAAAGAATGCAATGAATAAAATCATTAGAGAAGAAGGCATTCTGAAGTGGTAGTTGGGGGATAAGAGGTAAGATGAGGTGAATATGGTCACATTGTATACAAGTGTTTTAAAAATGCTGTATTGTCACATACCCCAACTACAGCAAACAGCAAGACAGGTAATCCCTTGAGTTTCCAACTCGTCAACCTTGTGCTCTAGCCCTAGACACTAGACACTAGGGGCATATTCCATGCCCCTTCCCACACCCATCCCAGTCCCAGAGACCCAGCAGAATCCTCCTTCATTCCAGATCCTAATGTTTCCAA
Organism: Sigmodon hispidus; assembly: GCA_004025045.1. Classification (NCBI taxonomy): domain Eukaryota; kingdom Metazoa; phylum Chordata; class Mammalia; order Rodentia; family Cricetidae; genus Sigmodon; species Sigmodon hispidus. The sequence continues at coordinate 14,706 of PVIH01023852.1, forward strand.
AATTCCAGAGGCCACCAGATCCACATACACAAATGCAGCAATGGAGAAAAACGTGTAAGCCCCTAAGCTCCAGGCTGATCTGTCTAGTGTTCTTGCCCTAGGCACCAGGGGCACATTTCTTTTCTTTCCCACACACCAATCCCAGACCCAGAAACCCAGTAGCAGCATCCTCTTCTGCCTTTGTTCTGGACCACTAGAGTCACATATCCCAGTGGAGCAGCCAGGAACTAGAGTGACCCAAAAGGACAGATTGGATGAAGGACCCCAGAAGACACAGACCACCTGTACAGATTTAAGAAAGAAATGGGTAAAAAGCAGTGTAAAAATACATTCAACAACATAAAGAGCAATATGGCCCCTCTCCAAAACTATAGGTTCTACAACAGCAAGACCTGAACATGCCAATGCAGATAAAACAGAGTACAATGACCTTAAAATAATTATATAAAAATAATAAAAGCCTTTAAAGAGGAAATAAAAATTTCTTTTTTTTCTTTTTTTTTGTTTTACACACACACACGATTTTATAAATCTACTGATCATTTGAACTTACTTGTATGTAAATGGCATAGTTGATGTTAAAAGAGGGAGATTATTTCTGATATCTAGATGGGCCAGTATAATAATATAAATATAATATAAGTCATTAGTATCATATATTTTCTTCAGGTGGGAAAAGTCAGAGAAACAAGAAGTAGAAGACTCCACTGCTTACCGCTAGTTTGAAGGTGGAAAGCTGTATGGAAAGGCACATACAATTTCCAGCAATAGGGCAGAAAAAAAGCTATAGCATGGCAATTGGGATTTCACATTTGTGGCTCCAAGCATGAGATTTTTGCAATGAGCTGAATATGGTAGGTAATACAGTCTTTCCTGGAGTTTTGGTTTAGTCTAGCTTAGCTGGTTTTATTATTATTATTATTATTATTATTATTATTATTATTATTAACAAAGAAGTCACACTTTCTAATCTTGTATGTCCTTATTCAAGGTCACTACCACCTCCCATCACATCAGGTCATTCTTTCTTCTCCACAAATCCCCATCCCATCCCTGGGCAGGCTGCAGGCAGTCCCATGGTCCCACTGCCCCAATATTGCTTAGTTCAGTCTCTACTCCTGGCAGAGGTAGTTTTCTCCCCCCTCCCTCAAGAGTGAGTCAGGTGTTCCTCTAGGGGGAGTGGGATCCAAGGTGTCAGTCCAGGGTGTTTGTGATGCCAAGCTGTTCAGTGGTTGTGGTTTGCAGCTTGGGCATGCTTAGCTTTTTTCTTGTTTGTTTGTTTGTTTAGAGTCCACTAATGAGTGAGTATATCCACTGCTTATCTTTCTGAGTTTGTGAAACCTCGCTCAGGAGGATATTCTCCAAATCCATGCATTTGCCTGAAAATTTTAGGATATCATTTTTTCTTACTGCTGAGTAGTACTCCATTGTGTAGATATAACACAGTTTGTTGATCCATTCTCTTTTTTTTATTTATTTTGTATTTATCAAGAAAAACAGTAAAATGAATTTAAAATGCTGAGAAGTTAACAATAACTATAAAGAAGATAAAAATCATAAGCATGACTTATCAAGGGTGATAATGCAAATAAGATTGTTACACATATAATTACTTTGTGTGCAGCTTTCCCTCTGAATTTTTTTCCATCCCTGTATATCCTTATTCAAGGTCCCTTCCCCCTCCCCCCCATCATGTCTTTTATTCTTCTTCGCAACTCCCCATCCCCTCCCTGGGCAGGGAGCAGACAGTCCTATGGTCCCACTGACCCAATAAGCTTGGATCAGTCTCCACTCCTGGAAAATCCAGTTTTGTGCCCCCTCCCTCAAGAGTGAGTCAGGTGTTCCTATAGTTGGAGTGGGATCCCAAGCTGTTCAGTGGTTGTGGTTTGCAGTTTGAGCATGCTTGGCTTCTTTTCTTGTTTGTTTGTTTAGAGACCACTAATGAGTGAGTACATCCCCTGCTTATCTCTCTGAGTTTGTGATACCTCACTCAGGAGGATATTCTCCAAATCCATCCATTTGCCTGCGAATTTTAGGATATCATTTTTTCTTACTGCTGAGTAGTATTCCATTGTGTAGATGTACCACAGTTTGTTTATCCATTCTTCAGTTGAGGGACATCTAGGTTATTTCCAGGTTCTTGCTATTACAAATAATGCTGCTACGAACATAGTTGAGCTAATACCTTTGGAGTGTGAATGTGCCTCTTTAGGGAATACATCCAGAAGTGGTATTGCTTGGTCCTTGGGGAGATTGATTCTCAATTTTCTGAGAAACGGCCATATTGAATTCCAAAGTGGCTGAGCAAGCTTACACTCCCACCAACAATGGAGGAGTGTTGCCCTTGCTCCGCATCCTCTCCAACATAGGCTGTCATCTGTGCCTTTTATCTTAGCCAATCTAACAGGTGTTAGGTGGTATCTCAAAGTTGTTTTGATTTGCATTTCTCTGATGGCTAAAGATGAAGAGCACTTTTTCAGGTGCCTTTCAGCCATTCCTAGTTCCTCTGCTGAGAATTCCCTATTTAGATCTGTACCCCATTTTTTGATAGGGTTATTCAAGGTTTTGGGCTCTAGATTCTTGAGTTCTTTATATATCTTAGAGATCAGTCCTCTATCACTTGTAGGGTTGGTGAAAATCTTTTCCCATTCTGTAGGCTGGCGTTTTGTCCTATTGACAGTGTCCTTGGCTTTGCAGAAGCTTCCCAGTTTCAGGAGATCCCACTTATTGATTGTGGTTCTTAGTGTCTGTGCCACTGGTGTTATATTTAGGAAGTGGTCACCTGTGCCAATTTATAGAAGTGTATTTCCCACTTTCTTTTCTATCAAGTTTAAAGTGGCTGGGTTTATGTTGAGGTCTTTGATCCACTTGCGATTTGAGTTTTGTGCAGGGTGACAGGCTCAGATCTATTTGCATTTTTCTACACACTTCCATCCAGCTATACCAACACCATTTGTTAAATATACTATCTTTTTTCCATTGAATATTTTGGACCTCTTTGTCAAAGATCAGGTGTTCATAGGTTTTTGGGTTAATGTCTGGATCCTCAATTCTATTCTACTGATCCACAAGTCTGTTTTTACGCCAGTATCAGGCTGTTTTTATTACTGTAGCTTTATAGTATAACTTGAAGTCAAGGATGGTGATGCCCACTGAGGTTGTCTTTTGAACAAAATTGTTTTGGCAATCCTGGCTTTCCTGTTATTCCAAATGAAATTGAGTATTGTTCCTTTAAGTCCAAAAGTACTGTGTTGTGATTTTGATGGGCAGTGTATTGAATCTTTAGCTTGCTTTTGGTAGAATTGCCAATTTAACTATGTTGATGCTACCTAACCAGGAACATGGGAGAGCTTTCCATTTTCTGATATCCTCTTCAATTTCTTTCTTCAGTGAGTTAAAATTTTTGTCCAATAGGTCTGTTACTCCTTTAGCTATAGTTACTCCAAGGTATTTAATACTATTTGCAGCTATATGAAGGGTAATGTTTCCCTTGTTTCTTTTTCAGCTCTTCTATCTTTAGTGTATAGAAGGGCTACTGAGTTATTTGAGTTAATCTTGTATCCTGCTACATTGCTGAAGGTGTTTATCAGCCATAGAAGTTCCTTGGAAGAATTTTGTGGGTCACTTATGTATACAATCATATCATCTGCAGATAGAGATAGTTTCATTTCTTTTTTTCCAATTTTTATTCCCTTAATCTCTTTTAGTTCCCTTATTGCTTTAGCTAAAACTTCGAGAACTGTATTGAATAGATAAGGGGAGAGAGACATCCTTGTCTAGTTCCTGACTTTAGTGGGATTGCTTTGAGTTTTTCTCCATTAAGTTTGATGTTGGCTGTCGGCTTCTTGTAAATTGCCTTTATTATATTTAGGTATTCTCTCTGGATTCCTGACCTCCTCAGGGTTTTAATCATAAAGGAGTGTTGGATTTTGTCAAAGGTTTTTTCAGCATCTAAGGATATGATCATGTGGTTTTGTTCCTTTTATTTGTTTATTTGATGGATAACGTTTATGGTTTTTCATATATTAAACAAGCCCTGCATTTCTGGGATGAAGCCTACTTGGTCGTGGTGGATGCTATTTTTAATATATTGTTGTATATGTTTTGCTAAAATTTTGTTGAGAATTTTAGTATCAATATTCATGAAGGAGATTGGTCTGTAGTTCTCTTTCTTTGTTGTTTCTTTGAGTGAGTTGGGTATTAGGGTAATTGTGGCAAAAACTTTACGTGAGATTGTAGAGCAAACAGTCTTACCCTCCATAGGACAGAAGAAAATGCATTTTCTACTCACATGAAAGTAACTCACAATACAGTAGTCTTTAGATTGATTAGAATCAGAAACATTTCTCTATGGTTTATGTTTCTTTTTTATTATGAGTAAAGTCATATTTTCTATCCATGTATATCCTTATTCAAGGTCACTTCACCCTCCCAACCTTTCCAGGCACTCTCTCTTCTCCACATCTCCCCATCTCCTCCCAAGCAAAGGCAGGAGGTACCAGGTCCCAATATTGCTCAGTTCAGCATCCACTCCTAGCAGATCCAGGGTCCTCACCCCAACATCAAGACTGGATCAGGTATTCCTCTAGAGGAAGTGGGATCCTAGGTGCCTGTCCAAGGTTTTCAGATCCCAAGCTGTTCAGTGGTTGTGGATTGCAGCTTGGACATGCTTTGCTTGTTGCTTTTTTGTTTAGGGTCCACTACTGAGTGAGTACATCCCCTGCTTATCTTTGTGGGTTTGATATTCGTTGCTCAGGAGGATATTCTCCAAATTCATCTATTGCGTACTGAGTAGTACTCCATTGTGTAGATGTACCACAGTTTGTTAATCCATTCTTCAGTTGAGGGATATCTTGGTTTTTTTCCAGGTTCTTGCTATTACGAATAATGCTACTATGAACATAGTTGGGCTAATGCCTTTGGAATCTGAATGTGTGTCTTTAGGGCATTACCCAGAAGTGGTATTGCTGGATCGTTAGGGAGATTGATTCTCAGTTTTCTGAGAAACTGTCCTGCTGCATTCCAGAGTGGCTGAACAAGCTTATACTCCCACCAGCAATGGAGCAGTGTTCCCCCTGCTCTGCAACCTCTCCAGCATAGGCCGTCATTTGGGTCTTTTAGCTTAGCCAATCTGACAGGTGGAAAGTGGTGTCTCAAAGTTTCTTTGATTTGCATTTCTCTGATGGCTAAAGATGATGAGCATTTTTTCAAGTGCCTTTCAGCCATTTGTAATTCTTCTGCTGAGAATTCACTTTTCAGTTCTCAACCCTATTCATTCAAGGTTTTGGGCTCTAGTTTCTTGAGTTCTCTATGTATTTTAGAGATCAGTCCTCTGTCACTTGTAGAGTTGGTGAAAATCTCTTCTAATTCTAGGCTTTTATTTTTGTCTCCTTGACCGTTTCTTTTGCTTTATAGAAGATTCTCAGTTTCGGGAGTTCCCACTTTTTGTTTTTCATAGTATCTGAGCTGCTGGTGTTTTATCTCTTCCTTGTTTCAAGGCTGAGAATCGTATTTCTTCACAAGAAATGGCTCCAAAAAGCCGATAAAACACTGGGGATAAATCATGGCCCCTCTGCCAGTGGCCCCACAAACTGCCCAAGCCACACAACTGTCACTCACATTCCGATAGTCTAGTTTCATCCCTTTATGGGTCCCCAGCTGTCATTTCTGATTCAGAGAGCTCCTAGTAGTTTGGGTTAGCTTTCTCTGTGTGTTTCCCCAGCATCTTTTTGACACTTTTGCTCATATAATTCCTCCACCCTCTCTTGTACTAGACTAGGAGCCTGGCCCAGTTCTTAGCTGTGGATATCTGAATCTGCTTCTGTAAGTTGCTGAAGAAAGGGATCATAATGACAATTAGAATCGTCATCAATTTGATTACAGGGGAAGATCAGATCAGGTATCTTCTTTACTATTGCTTGGTGTATTACCTGGGGTCATCTTTAAGGATTTCTGGGAATTTCCCTAGCTCCAAATTTCTCCCTAAACCCCAATTGGCTCCTTCTCTCATGATATCTGTTTCTTTGCTTCCTCTTTCTCTCCTTCCCCCAACTCAACCATTCCAATGCCCTGTGTTGTCTTCCTACCCCTTCTTTGTCCCTTGCCCTTGCTCTCAATTTACTCAGGAGATCCTATATATTTTTCTTTCCCAAAAGGGTCTATGAATGTCTCTCTTAGATTTCTCATTGTTACCTAGCTTTTCTGAGGTTGTAGATTGTAGCCTGCTTATCTTGAGTTTCTCAAATAACATAATTTTTATAAAAAAGTTTATTTTGCATCATAATAAAGGGAGCAGTATATCAGTGTGCAAAAGTTTTAGACAAAAACAAGAGTCTAAAGCATCTATTTGTGTTATATCAAAGTTACAAAATAGAGATTTCTGAATGTCTGAAATTAACTTACTTTCTCTATGTAAACTTCAAGACTCTTGGCCATAGAATGTAGCTTCTAGAATTAAAATGATTTCTCCTAATTTTGGTTAATCTTATATGCCAATACCATCATGGTCCCAATAGAATAGTGATTACATAGTGCTGTTACTTTATAATATAGTAGAAAACATAACCAACATAGATTTTTCACAGTTACAAATAGTTACAAATACACCTTTTCTTTCAAGGTGGTGAGAAAGAATTTATACTGGGGCCAAATGTGAGTGACCATAGGCTGAGAACACAGGTTCCCTCAAATACTATATCTCAATATGACAATATAGTTTGGTAATAATGGAACAAATTAATCTACAAGTAAAAACATTTTCAAAGTACATTTTTATAAGTCACATGGTAAATTATAACAAACCTTGGAATTCTTTTATGATTAGTATTTGTTGTTATCCTGTAATATCTTGAGTTTTGGTTAGTTTGAAGCTACTATCAGTTTGTACATTGCAAAAATATCTTTGGAAGCTACATTTATACATGTATATATATATATAATTAATTTAGGTGACTAATACAGCTGAAGATAATTAGTCTTGCACATCAAATATTTCAATATTTCACAAACACAGAATATCTAACCAGTCAGTCAGTCTTTGGGCATATATAATTTTTGTGGAACAGCTTAACTTGACAAATTTTGTTAACACTGCTCAAAACTCAAAAACGTAAAATGAATTTTCCTAAAGACTGCTTATTTCCAGTGAATTCTATCTCTGATGGCTTCCAATGTGTTCTTATCAGGTCTCATGAGAATGATATAGCACTTGGGGATAAAGATACAGCCTAGAAGCCCTGTACTAGAGGCCAAGATGGAGAAGACCTCCACAGCCACCATGACCTCCCCCTTAGTGCTGTGGTAGACAGGAAGGAAGGTGACCCAGACACTGCAGAACACCAGCATGCTAAATGTCAGATATTTGGCTTCATTAAAGGTGTCAGGCAGGTTCTGAGCTAAAAAAGCTACTGTGAAACTCCCTATGGACAGAGCCCCCAGGTACCCCATGATGCAATAGAAGGCTGTGACTGAGCCCTTATTGCACACAATGATGATCTGACCATGTTCAGAATGTGCATCTGTGTCTACAAAGGGAGGAGATGTTCCCAGCCAGAATCCACAGAGAATTATTTGTACAATTGTACACATGGGAATGATAAATTTTGGTGCCCCAGATTTAATCAATCTCCTCATTTTTCTTCCTGGTGTAGTGATCTTAAATGCCAGAACCACAGTGATGGTTTTGGCCAAGACAGTAGACACAGACACTGTGAACACAACTCCAAATGTGATCTGTTGCAGAATGCAGGTGGCTGTCTTGGGCTGACCAATAAAGAGCAAGGAGCAGAGAAAAGATAATTTGAGGGAGATGAGCAGAATGTAGCTGAGAGTACTGTTATTGGCCTTCACAACAGGAGTATTTTGGTGCTTCACAAAAATCCAAAGAATAAGTCCTGTGAGTAAACACAAGCACAGGGCCATACCTGCCAGTGTCATCCCCAAATGGTTTCCATATGCCAGAAATGTCACAGATTTTTGTAGACAATGAGTTCTTTCAGTGTTGGCATACTGATCATCTGGACATGTCACACAGTGACCAATATCTAACAAGAAATGCAATGTGACATCAGTACAACTTTTGTAATTTTAACTCATTGTAACCTCACCTGTATCTGAAAGTAGTGCATTGGGAAAAGTGATCCAATTATTATGTTAACCACTGAAGAGAACAAATGATATTTTACCACTTTGAAGATTTTGCTCAGTGCTTTTATATATCCTCTTGAAGCAAAATACATAACAATATTTTTATTCATAATAAAATGTCTTTTCTTAATCCTATATGAAGACAGCATATCAAAACTAAAAACACAATATGAACAACAACACTAAACTAAACAAAAAAGACATAGAGAAGAAAAAGAAAGCTAACCATGTATGGTATCATATACCTTTAATCCCAACAGTCAGAAAGTAGGGGAATTTCTTAGTTCCAGTCAAGCCTGGGCTAGAAAGTGAGCTGAAGGAAAGCCAGTGATGTACAAAAAAGTCATATCTTGAAAAAACAAACAAAAGCAACAACATATCTTTTTTAATTGCATATTTGGTGTGCTTTGGTCATATAGGATGGGTTTTTATTAATGGAAATATTTATTACTCTTGTTGCTGTAACACTGAATATTTATGGTTTCTAAATCCATTGTATTTGGTGTCTGATTTAGAATATTACTCTTTCTTCCCACAGGAGAGATAAACTAAACCCTGAGATGTGCTGAGACTGTGAATCCTAATTCTACTGATGAATGTATATGCACCATCAATATATAGCTATAAACCTTATGTTTCAAAATGTCATCTCCTGGATTTTATTGTTTTAACTTACAGAAAGTAAAGTAAAGTTCTCTAAAAAAGAATTTTTTTTTTAATTATAAATGCCTGGTCTTAGCTTGGCTTGTTTCTTTTTTCTTTTTTTTTCTTCTTTATTTTGTATTTATCAAAAAAAAAAATAGTAAAAAGAATTTAAAATGCAGAAGAGTTAACAATAACTATACAGAGGATAAGAATCATAAGCATGGCTTATCAAGGGTAGAAATACAAATAAGATTGCTAGACATATATTTTCTTTGTGTTCAGCTTTCCCTATATATCCTTATTCAAGGTCTCTTCCCCCTCCCAACACATCTGGTCATTTTTCTTCTCTGCAACTGCCCATCCCCTCCCTGGGCAGGGAGCAGACAGTCCTATGGTCCCACTGACCCAATAATGCTTAGATCAGTCTCCACTTCTGGCCAAATCCAGTTCTTTCCCCC
>PVIH01023853.1:0-23951 GCA_004025045.1 Sigmodon hispidus
CACCTAGTGGAACACCTGACTGACTCTTGAGGGAGGGGGGACAAAACTGGATCTGCCAGGAGTAGAGACTCAACTAAGCAATATTGGGTTATTGGGTTATTGGGACCATGGGACTGTCTGCTGCCTGCCCAGGGAGGGGATGGGGAGTTGTGGTGAAGAAAAATGACCTGATGTGGAGGAAGGGGGAAGGACATTGAATTAGTGAACTTTTGAGTCATTGGGCCAAGACTATGGAGATGGGAAATGTAGGGAGGTGAGCTGGCCTTTTGTAGTAGCATTTGTCATGTAGGGGGCAGGGCTTGGTGACTGGAACAGAGCAAGAGTATGAAAGCTTAGTGCTTCTAAGCAGAGTGCTGTATTGAAGGATAAAGCCACTAACAAAGATTTACTGAAGTACTATGAGGCTATAAAGAAACAATTGGAGACTTCAGGCAAGACCCCAAAGGAAGAAAGCCAGGGAGAACTGAAGCACATGGAGTCTCATTTTGACTTTAAGATGTTTATTGAATACTGAATTACCGTATCGCAGTACAGGAGATCTATGATCCAAACAGCTGCAGAACAACAAAGCAAAATTTTTCAGCAGCCTCAGCAGACTGACATGGAAGGACTGAAGTTTAGGACCCATCAGGTGAAGAGGCTTTGGCAAGTGTATTCTTCTCATGCGTAGGAAAACTGTAGACTTACATTGTAGAGGTGAGCACTGGGTAATGGAACCTTACACCAATGAAGGCTGTGTATGCTTAACCAAGCTCATTGTATGGTGGAGGCACAAGTGACCATGTTCAGGAGGATGGTAATCTGGAGATTTCATCTCATATATATATGACATTTAATAAATACTACTAGGCATTCCAACCTAAAAAATAAAGTTAACACAGTGCAAACATGCACATAAGCATGTTTACATGCACAATATGCTAAGACATGACTCAGTTTCTAGTAGAAAAACAATTTAAAATAAAGACAATTAATTTTCCCTTGAACATAGAATTTGGGGAAAACAGATGGAGTAATACATATAAAAATGAATCAAATTGTAATTTTAGAACTGAAAAGTATAACAACTGAAATTAAAGACAATAAAAGACGGTTTAAATAAAAGTCTGGGAATGAGAGAAATTAGGATTGAAGAAGATAGATCCATAGGAAATGAAGAGAGGCTGAGGAGGCAAACAGTGGGCAATGCAAGAGTGAGCAGTCATATTGGTCCATACTTGACACAGAGAAGAAGGAAGAATGGAACCAGAAACAGTCTCAAGAGTTAAAGAACACACCAAGGAAGCAAATTAGGATCCAATTTCTTTTTCACATATTATCAAGCTTATTTATACAGTTTTCTACAGATATGTTGCTTTTGATTAAACATTAAAACAGCTAATATATGTCTTACTGTAGAAAAATTTGATATTTTATTCTATTTTTGTGTGCATTACCTGTGATACTGAAAATATTGCCACCCTATTACTTAAGAAAAGCAGCACAGAATAGCAAAGCTTTTAGTTTTTTGTATTTACCAGCTTAAGACTTGTCTGTCTAAAGTTCTATAATACAGAAAGCAGAGGTACAAAATAAAGAGTGCTCTCTACAATCCCACTATGTATGCCTGTATGTTTTATATTTCTTCAAACAAAAAATCAAATTGTATATAAGATACATTTAGTGTTATAAATAAAGTATGGATTAAAAATTTTTCATAAAAATTGCTATTCACTAAAAGGCACTGAACAATGTCTCTATTTTAGTAGATGTATTTCCCTATAAATGTAATTTGGAATCAGTTTTTCCATGGTGGCAATGGTGATTTAGTTTTCCATTCATTCAATTGTATTTATTGATCCTGTCTTATATACTAGGTACTGGAGTAGATAATGGGAATAAAAACTAGACATATTTATTGCCCCAGTGAATTTAGTGTCAACTGGGAATACAGACATTGACTTAGAACTTGTCATGAAAGGAGGAATTCAAAGTATTATTGGAAGGAATAACAATGCCAAAAAATTCCCTGAGGAAACAGTCATATGTTTCACACAGGAGATAGGGTATCATATGTAGCTCTAATTATATAGCCTATGGCAGTGCTCTGACTTCAGACTCCCCAAGACTGGGAATAAAGCTGAGTACCATTACACTTCCCTAGAATGATTAGATTCAGCAGTCAAATATTGTGTAACATCAAAGGCTTAGATAGTCCAGTTACTATAGTAAGCTTATTGACTACATAAACTAGTGAATGAGCTCATATGCAAAATGGGTGTAACTTTATTCTAAAAAAACATTTCTATTTTTTCCAAAGAAACCATTGATCAAGGCATAAAAGTGAAATATCCTAAATAAAACACCAAGTATTTCCTGATTTTAAAAAGCAAGAGAAAAAGAGGGTAATACAGGTCCCAAGGAAGATTAAAAAAAAAAAGTACAGAGCATGATCAAAGAACAGAGCTCCTTTTCTGACAGTTTAGGGCACAGTATGGATGCTAATGGAACATCTACATGCACACTCAGAGTTCAGATTATGGAAGTCCATCACAGGTCTGGCAGTGGGCCTCCCTAGTGATCAATGAAGCCAGAACTCACAGGACCATGACCTAGTATAACAGGATACCACCAACTGACATATCTGGAAATCTCAAATACTTTTCTATTTATTCCCCAGTGGGAATTCTTGCAAGTGAAGCAATGTCATGTAGAATTTGGGGTCATATAAGCATATAAGAGGAGTGTCAAGCAAACACTAAGAATGTACCAAAGTATCCAGTTTAGAAAGTGGTCCTCATGATATATGTGTCTTTTACCACTTACTATTTTATATCAGCCCAGGGAATGAGAAGTGGCAATAGAAAAGGATGCACCACAGATAAACTAAAACTGCTGTGTAAGAAGAGAATCTCACTACATGAACACTCTAAGTCAAGAGGATTGGTTATCTTATTATTTTTATAAAGATTTATTTATTTATTATATACACAGTGTTCTTTCTGCATGTGTGCCTGCATGCCAAAAGAGGGCACCAGATTTTATTATAGATAGTTGTGATCCATCATATGGTTGTTGGGAATTGAACTCAAATGCTCTGGAAGAAAAGCCAGTGCTCTTAACCTCTGGGCCATCTCTCCAGCCCTGAGGATTGATTTTTAAATGAATAATTCCATGTACATTTGGCTTTGCACTTTCTTCTTCCTACGGGCTTGATAATGGAGATCTATATAGAAAGTTGGTTTTATAATTCCTTTTAAAAAAGCTACTTATGTCATTCTACTAAAATGGGTAGTACTATATACATTTATTTCCAAACATTGACCTGGCCTTGTCCTCTTGGGATAAGATTCTCTTGGTTATGACACAAAATCATGATGTATCTTTTTACATATTTACTAAATTTCTTTTTCTTTTTGCCCTTTCCTTCCTCTCCTCACCTCTCAAGTTTGTCTAGGCTTATGTCTGGTAATGTTTTTAGTTGACCTCCATCATAACCAAATGAATCTATTTGTAAGATTTAATTTTTTGAGAACTATGTTGACATTTACTTTGCGGGATAGAATCTAATGTATTTTAATGACAATTTCATGAGAATGTACAATAAGGTATGTTAAATGTTGGGAGCATTCTATATATTGTCAATTACATTAAATTTGTTGGCCATGTTCTACACACACACACACACACACATTATGATTCTTGTCGCTGTCACAAAGTACATGATATAAACAACATAAGGAAGTCTTTTTTTTGGATCATGATTATAGGTACAGTCCACCATCATGGCAGGAGTGTGATGTGGCCACTCACACCACAAACAGGAAGTAGAGAGGTGAGTTCCGGTGTTCAACCCCTATTCTCCTCTTCATTTAGTCAGAGATTTCAGCACAGGGAGTGATGCTGCCCACAATCAGGGTGGATTTTCTCTTCTCAGTTAAAGCTCCTTGGAAACCACCTCCCTGACACACCCAGGGATCATGTCCTATGAGATTCTAAATCTAGTCAAATGCTCATCAACCTCCTGCTGGATTATGTTACCTTTTATTGTCGCTGCCGAGGAATAGATGCTAACATCTCTAATTATAAGTGAAGCTTTCCCTGTTTGTCTTTTAGCCTGTCAGGTTGTGCTCCCCATGCTTTGAGGCTCTCCTGAGGAATCTTTTAATATCATAGTTCTTCCATGTTTCTGAGGACCCATTTTTATTTGTATTGTTCTTCTGTATCTCTGGTTGTTATTTGTTCTAGACAATGGTAGGCATTCCTGTTGTTCATTGCATGGTCAACTTGTTCATTTTTAAGCCACACATTTCCTTAGATTGTCTCTTAGAGGTGGTTCTGATATCTATTTCTTTCTATAAGGGCTAAGAGGCTTTCCTGTGCCTCTTAGATGTTCTATGATTTGAATTGTGATTGGAATCAGTTCCACCCAAGCAGCTACTGCTGCCCTGTCTTTGGTGTCTATCCTTATGTGGGCTCCTACATCTCCTTAGGAGCTGTGTTACTCATCTTCAGTAGAGTATCACTGCAATTCCTCACTGAAATTTCATTCCACAGTCTTCAACATTTTATATTTTGTTCCTCTAGGCCAGAAATTTGATGGTTATTTTGTAGTTTTGTCACACAAATTGACATTTATCCAAAATATATTTTTCTTTTCTGTATGCCAGCTTCCCTCTACAGCATCATATGTTTATTTTCCATAGCAGTCAGGAAGTTACCGTATATATGAAACCAAAGGTGTATGCCACCACTGCCCTGCTTGCCTTCTATATTTTGCCAAGTAATTTTAATTATAACCAGAAGGCAGTGAAAGGCCATAAGAAATTTCCAAGGCCATAAGAAACTCTACTTCCTTTTGAGATGTGTCTTAGGCAGGCTGAAAAATGTTTAATTCAATGAGATCATCAAGAAAATGGAGAAGCAGTTTCTTTCTGAAGATGATCAATGAGGACAGTTGCCACGAGACTGGAAAGCCTTAGAAGAGAGTTGCATGAGACTTGGATGGAACTCTGCTTTTAACCATTTTCTTTCTTTTTCTCTACTCCACAGACTTGTACTGACTTGTGAAAGTATGTGAAGATGCCCCAAGCCATACATTTTCACAAAGGAGATAGATCTATTCTTTTAAAAAGTCTGTTGCCCAAATTTGAAATTGTTCATTCAGTTGAAATATTGGCCCTGCAGTAGTTCTCTTTCATTCTTAGAGTGGAAATTGATTTTTTCCCTCCTATTTGTCATGTGAGAGCACTAAGTTGTGTGCAGCCTCAGAATCTCTCACATTATTTAAAAACCTGTTCACAATATGACAAGGTCCTGTAGGGGCTTGTCTATGCCAATGTGCAAAAACCTCCAGCTGCCTTGGAGATTGTGTAGATAAAGCTCTCTTCCTCAGTAGGTTCTCTGACTAATGCCTGTGTTAGGGAATTAAGACCCTTCTACAGGCATTTCCTCAGATTTTAAGTTTTCAAATGAGCCTTTACCTTCACCCCACAATTTTATACACACAGATTAACTGATACTTTTTTTCTGCTTATAACTATAATGTTTAGTTACAAAAATATGTTTGGGCACTTAAAATCAGTATGGATATAGTTGAACTTTTTACTTCCACAATACTTTTTGAACAAGCACATATACATAGTTATACTTAAACACTTGTCTTCATAAATTCTGCTTATGTTAAAATTAGAATGACAGTTTACAGACTAGTTTGGGAAAAAATCAGGTTCTGCGTTCTGTATTCATGTCTGCCTTCATTTACTCTCTCATTTCTTTGATTATCAACTTCAAAAAGATAAGTCATTCAAACTTTTTCTGTTAGCAAGAGAATATGGACAAGAGAAAAATCAAATACAAAGTATGAAGGCATATAATCATTTATGAGTGGATTTGTGCAAGTGAATTTAGACCAGAATTCAAAAAAAGAAGGATCAGAAGATGGTTCTGTTTCTTATCCTTTGAAAATGGTGTGTCTGAACAAAGCTGACCACACCCTAGAGATGCCATCTAGGAGAGAAATCTTTACCTTGCTGTACATTTTTATGGAACAAGTGTGAGTTGTCCCTGGAGACAAATATTTTGAGACTGAATATCAAATAGTCTCTATTGATAACCAGCTACCAAGAGGAGTAATTGGAGATCCTGGTGAATGTGCAAGTCATGTGCAACCCTCCAATGGAAGGAAAGTCTGCAAACCTAGTTATCTGATATCTGGGTAACACAGAGAGACCTAGGAGGGGGTTTTGGAGAGTCCTGATTGGCATTCTGTTTCATTGGTATTAAACTTCTAAATTTTAAACAATTATATATTTACTGAAAGGTTGTTATAATAACAGAATTGTTACTGTGGTTCTCCTTTCCTCTAATAATATTATGATGGTACATTTGTTCAAAATAATAAACACACTATTAAGTGAATACCAGGCTTTCCTCAGGTTTTGTAGCTCTTGACTAAGGTCTCACCTAGCTCCAGGATGCTACCCAAGACAATACATTACATTTAGCCAGTACCTACTTTGGGAAAGAGGGATAAATTCTATGGCCTTCTATCACTTCATACTCCCATAGAACATAGTTATAAGCAAAATTTTGTGTATGTTTGCTGGTTAAAAATTTTAGTTAGAAACACAGCATGCTGCAATCTGCCATAAAGGTTTATTCATTTCAGGTGCTGGATCTTGATCAGGATTATTAGATGACAAAGGCTTAAATCTATCCATTGTGTTCAGCATAGTGCTTGCCTGTCAGAGACATTCAGGGCATACTATGAACCTAGCTAACACATTAACAAGACTTGGAAGCTGAGTCATCACAACCTGGTGTAGTGTTTCATCATGTCAGTACCACTTTATTTTTAGAATTCAGATGGTATTCTGATGAATCTTTTGTTTCATAACAATTCAGACTCTTGAAAAAAATAGAAAATAGTCTGTCTTATATTTTCAAAGCAAAATACAAAGGAAGTAGTAACCAGACAATTATTCATACACTTTAGACTTTCCTGGAACTTGACACTCAGCATGACCTCCTTTTCTTCTCCTTGCTTTTTTTTTTTCCTAAGAAAACATTAATGTATTCAGTGGTGAGTTATTGAGCAGTTGAAAACTGGGGTTTGGCTTGGCCCTTGAATTTGACTGGATGAGTTGTGGCTATAGCTGTTTTGATGTATCATTATGAGTATGAGGAGCTGGTAGGCAAATGGATCCAGAATGATTGAAAGTACTCTGAAAAGTTCCGGAATCTCATAATTAGGTGGTTATATTTGGAAACACTTTTGACTCTGCCCAGAGAGACAAACAGACACACAAGAAAGCATTTCCACTGATACAGCTGCTCAACAGCATATAGATGAGAACACATTTCCAATATAGAAGGGGTTACTGTGATCACTTCGTCAGCACATATACTAAAATTGGAATGATACAGAAAAGATGAGCATGGCCCCTGCACAAGGATGACACCCAAATTCGTGAAGCATTCCATTTTTTTAGCAACAAAGGCAGACTCATCAGAATCACACCTGACTATTCAATGGAAATGATGAAAATTAGAAGTTGGTCAAAAGTTATGCAGATGCTAAAAGAGCATGGCTGCCAAACTAGAATAATATACCCTGCAAAATAATCAATCACCATAGATGAAGTAAACAAGATATTTCATGGCAAAGTCAAACTGAAACAATATCTATCTACCAATCCAGCACTACAGATATTATTAGAGGGAAAACTCCAACCTAAGGACACCAGATACATCCATGAAACCACAAACAATCAATAACCCCACAGAAGAATACTCCAGAGAAAGAATACACAAACAAATTATCACCAAAAATAGCAGGAAATATGAATCAGTGGTCACTAATATCCCTTAATATCAATGGACTCAACTCTCCTATAAAACAACACACATTAACAAGATGGATATAACAACAGAAGCCATTCTTCCGTTGCCTACAAGAAACACACTTCAACCACAAAGACAGACACAGGCTTAGAGTAAAGGGTTGCAAAAAGATTTTCCAGTCAAATGGTCCTATAGAACAAGTTGGGGTTGCCATCCTAATATCTAACAAAGTAGACTTTAAGCTAAAACCAATTAAAAGGGACCAAGATGGTCATTACTTATTCATCACAGGAAAAATTGGTCAAGAGGAGATTTCAATTCTGAATATTTATGCCCCTAATATAAGGGCATTTATCTATGTAAAAGAAACACTGCTAAACCTTGAATCCTACATCAATTCTTACACCCTAATAGTGGGAGACTTCATTACCCCACTTTCAACCATGGATAGATCAACCAGACAGAGACTCAAAAGAGAAATAAGGAGTCTAAAAGAGGTTATGATGCAAATGGATTTAATACATATCTACAGAAGCTTCCACTCAAATGCAAAGGAAAATACATATTTCTCAGCTCCTCATGAAACTTTCTCCAAAATTGACCACATAATTGGTCATAAAGCAAATATCGAGAGATACAAAAAAGTGGAAATAATCCCATGTAACATATCAGACCACCAGGACCTAAAGTTAGAGTTCAACAACATCAAAAATCAAAGAAAGCCAACCAACTCATGGAAACTAAACATCACTCAGCTGAACCATCTCTGGGTTAAGGAAGAAATTAAGAAAGAAATCAAAGTCTTCCTAGAATTTAATGAAAATGAATCCACAACGTACCCAAACTTGTGGGACACAATGAAACAGTCTTAAGAGAAAAATTCATAGCATTAGATGTCTATATGAAAAACCTAGAGAAATCCCACACTAGAGACCTAACAGCTCAGCTGAAAGCTTTAGACCAATTAGAAGCAAACTCACCTAGGAGGAGATGGCAGGAAATAATCAAACTTAGAGCTGAAATCAATAGAATTGAAACAAAAAGAACAATACAAAGAATCAAAGAATCTAAGAGTTGATTCTTTGAGAAAGTCAACAAGAAAGATAAGTCCTTATCCAAACTAACCAAAAAGCACGGAGAGAGTTTGTCCAAATCAACAAAATCAGAAAAAAAGGGGGACATAACAACAGACCCCCAGGAAATTCAGAGAATTATCAGATCATACTTTGAAAAACTGTATTCCACAAAAATGGAAAACCTAGAAGAAATGGAGAGCTTTCTGGACAGGTACCATCTACCAAAATTAAATGAAGATGAGATTAATTACCTAAACCGGCCTATAACCCTTAAGGAAATTGAAGTTGTCATTGAAAGACTTCCTAAAAATAAAAGCCCTGGTCCAGATGGTTTCAATGCCGAACTGTACCAGACAATCAAAGAAGAATTACTACGATTACTCCTCAAACTGTTTCACACAGTAGAAACTTAAGGAATATTGCCAAATTCCTTATATGAGGCCACAATTACCCTAATATCCAACAAACTCAAAGACACAACAAAGTAGAACTACAGACCAATCTCCCTCATGAATATTGATGCAAAAATTCTCAACCAAATTTTAGCAAACCAAATACAATAATGTATAAAAAATATCATTCCCCATGACCAAGTAGGGTTCATCCCAGAAATGCAGGGATGGTATAACATTAGAAAAACCATAAACGTTATCCATCATATAAACAAACTAAAGGAATAAAAGCACATAATCATATCCTTAGATGCTGAAAAAGTCTTTGACAAAATCCAACACTCCTTTATGATTAAATCTCTGGAGAGATCAGGAATACAGGGAGAATACCTAAATATAATTGAAGTGATTTACAAGAAGCATACTGCTGGCATCAAACTTAATGGAGGAAAACCCAAAGCAATCCCACTTAAATCAGGAACTAGACAAGGATGTCCTCTTTCCTCTTATCAGTTCAATATAGTTCTCGAAGTTTTAGCTAAAGCAATAAGAGAATGACGAGAGATTAAGGGGATACAAATTGGAAAAGAAGAAGTGAAACTATGTCTATTTGCAGACGATATGATTGTATACATAAGTGACCAACAAAAGTCTTCCAAGGCACTACTACGGCTGATAAACACCTTCAGCAATGAAGCAGGATACAAGATTAACTCAAAGAAATCAGTAGCCCTTCTATACACTAAAGATAAAAGGGCTGAATAAGAAATAATGGAAACATTACCCTTCATAATAGCTGCAAATGGTATTAAATACCTTGAAGTAACTATAACCAAAGAAGTAACAGATCTATTTGAGAAAAATTTTAAATCACTAAAGAAAGAAATTGAAGAGGATATCAGAAAATGGAAAGCTCTCCCATGTTCCTTCATAGGTAGGATCAACATAGTAAAATGGCAATTCTACCAAAATCAATCTACAGATTCTCTGCACTGATCATCAAAATTCCAACACAATATTTTTTTGGACCTTGAAAGAATAATACTCAATTTCATTTGGAATAACAGGAAAGCCAGGATTACCAAAACAATTTTACTCAACAAAAGAACCTCAGGAGATATCACTATCCCTGACTTCAAGTTATACTATAGAGCTACAGTAATAAAAAGAGCCTGGTACTGGCATAAAAACAGACTCGTAGATCAATGGAATAGAATTGAGGATCCAGACATTAACCCAATAACCTATGAACAACTGATCTTCTACAAAGTGGTCCAAAATATTCAATGGAAAAAACATAGTATCTTTAACAAATGGTGCTGGCATAGCTGGATGTTAGTGTGTAGAAAAATGCAAATAGATCTGAGCCTGTCACCCTGCTCAAAATTCAAATCCAAGTGGATCAAAGACCTCAACATAAAACCAGCTACTTTAAACTTGATAGAAAAGAAATTGGAAAGTACACTTCTATCAATTGGCACAGGCCACCACTTCCTAAATATAACACCAGTGGCACAGACACTAAGATCAACAATCAATAACTGGGATCTCCTGAAGCTAAGAAGCTTTTGTAAAGCCAAGAACACTGTCAATAGGACAAAACGACAGCCTACGGAACGGGAAAAGATGTTCACCATCCCTGCAAGTGATAGAGGACTGATCTCTAAGATATATAAAGAACTCAAGAATCTAGAGCCCAAAACCTTGAATAACCCAATCAAAAAATGGGGTTCAGATCTAAAAAGGGAATTCTCAGCAGAATTATTTCGAATGGCTGAAAGGCACCTGAAAAAGTGCTCAACATCTTTAGCCATCAGAGAAATGCTAATCAAACAACTTTGAGATACCACCTGACTTCTGTTAGATTGGCTAAGATAAAAGACACAGAGGACAGCCTATGCTGGAGAGTGTGAAGAGCAAGGGAAACTCTCCTCCATTGTTGGTGGGAGTGTAAGCTTGTTCAGTCTCTTTGGAATGCACAGTTTCTCAGAAAACTGGAATCAATCTCCCCAAGGACCCATCAATACCACTTCTGGGTGTATACCCTAAAGATGCATAGTCACACTCCAAAGGCATTAGCTCAACTATGTTCACAGCAGCGTTATTTGTAATTGCAAGAACCTGGAAACAACCTAGATGTCCTTCACCTGAAGAATGGATTAACAAACTGTGGTACAACATACAATGGAGTAGAACTCAGCAGTAAGAAAAATGATATCCTAAAATTTGCAGGCAAATGGATAGATTTGAAGATTATCTTCCTGAGCAAGGTATCACAAACCCAGAAAGATAAGCAGGGGATGCAATCATTCATTGATAGACTCTAATCAAACAAACAAGAAAAAGCAAAGCTTGCCCAAGCTGTTAATCACAACCACTGAACTGCTTGGGATCAGAAACACCTTGGACTGACTCCTTGGATCCCACACCCCCTAGAGGAACACCTGACTCAGTGTTGATGTTGAGGGGAGAAAACTAGATCTGCCAAGAGTGGAGGCTGAACTAAGCAATATTGGGACAGTGGGACCATGGGACTGCTGGTGCCTGCCCAGGGAGAAGATAGGGAGTTGTCGAGAAGAATGACCTCATATGTTGGGAGTGGGAAGGGACCTTGAATAAGGATACACAAGGATAGAAAGTGTGACTTCTTTGTTCATAATAATAATAATAATAATAATAATAATAAAAAGGAGGGGTTAGTTATACATTAGCTGTTTAATTTCTAAAGACCTATTTTATTAAATAAAATAAATTTTCAGTCCATCAGTTACCCTAACTACATTTTAAGTACTCACTGCTGTACTAGACAGCATGAACAATTTCAGACTCATAGATTTCTGTTTTAGATAGAGCATGTGTTAGAGCACGGGTCTAATATCTGGTTCTGCTTGAGTGTTAAACTTAAGTTTGATTTATTCATTTGGTTAAGTTTAAGAGTTTAATTTAATTCTACTTAAGTTTAATCTGAGCAAATAGCCCTGATGTATGTGATTCACACTAGTCAATATTCTCAGTTTGAGTTGTATCAGTTTTTTTTCACTTGCAAGCTTCCTGAAAATAGACAGATTTTCAGTACTTATCTAATGTTCCGTAAATAAATTTTTGACTTTATGCTTTGGCGTATTCCAATACTGTTAGGTTCTTCAAGGTTTATTCTAGTTACATATTTAATTCAGTACCATTTATAGTTGTACATTGCTATGCTGTTTCTGGTTTATGGAGTTTTTTTTGCAAGCCCAGCTTGTTTTTCCCCTACATTTATCTTTGCATATTTTATCTAGTTCCCATTGATTCAAGCTGGCATGGTGACTGAGTATATGAGTATATGTGGAGTAGACAAGAAAACACTGACTTACTATAGCTCTGTATAGAAATGAGTCAATACAGGACACTTGAAACAGCTGCCTTCAGAATGTTTGGCCTTAGGCTGGCACCTGTGAATCTGGTTGTCAGTGAAGTCCTGATAGACAGCCTGTGCAAATGATGTGATTTGTTACAAACTTGCACTTCTTCTGAGAAGATACAGGATGCTTGAGAGATCCATCTTCAATGAGTACCAAGCCTCTACTAGGTTGCTTTGAGTAGAAACATGGAGCATAGACTGCATTTTTTTCTTGTAAAAGAGGCTCTGGAGAACTTCTCACAGGAGGCATAGAACACAAGAAATTCTGTTCATGAACTTTCCAGACTCTGATTGCATGTTTCCTTCTCATGCAGCTGCTCATGTTTACCACTTTGCTGTAGCACCCTAGCCACAAGATATCTGGATTTATTGACCCTCCTAAATATGGGCATAGTTCTGAGATTTATAGAACATCACTTGAACAATAATAGTTCATGCTAGGAATTGAACCTGGGGTCTTGTGCTTTCTAGGCAAGCATCTACCAATGGGCAAATCCCTAGCTATTTTTTTTTTAAAAATTTTTATCTTTAGACAGGTTATGACTAAGTTGCTCAGGCTGACCAATAACTCATTCTGTAGCCTTGAACTCATATTTTTCCTGCTTTCTCTCTTGTAGCTGGGATTACAGGCCTGCTCCACCATGCTTGGACACTTTTTTTTTTTTAAGGAAGGATGCAAATGTTTTCACTGTGGTCAATTATTAGTAAGTCCTAGGCTCAGTGTGCAACAGGCTTCAATTTTCTCCAAACCATAAATATTTTCCTAAGGTTAAAGAAGTGAAATATTTAAAATTTGTGCAGAGGTGTGGGGAATAGAAGAGGAATCTAAGTATTATGGGACTTTCTCCTTTATCATTGTCTCTCATCTTCAGCCCTATTAGTATTAGAACACATTTTTTGAAAGGGGGTGGACATTCCCTGTTGTCCACTGATGTTGTCTTTCCCCAACACTGTTATTGCTTTGCTAAAAAGCACAAAATATATTTAGGAGTTAGATAATTAACCAGATTTTGTCTGTATGGCATCTGCTGTTAGAGATAGTTTTATTTTCACTCTAGCTTATTATTTTTGTTGTTACTGTTTTGTTTTTTCATTGTTCCTACCAATTGACTCCCATTGGCTTTTTTCTAAAAGGAGAAATAGAAACCACAGAGAGGAATCATTTTGTATTTTTAGAGCTGGCAAGGTCAAGCAGGAGAGCTTGTAATTGAAATCTGAAAAATGTGCTTTGTTCTTCTTTACAAGCCAAAGTAAAAGGAAGAGACCATGACCCTAGCCATGAGTCTTTCTCTTGATGGAGCAGGGAAGTTATTGAAGCAATTACTGGAGCTTAGATTTCAGGTTTAGGATTTGAGGAAAGGCATGCAGACACTTACTAGAGAAGAAAGACATTTGGAAATTTTTCAACACTGGGCCTAGTGCCCTAAAATTTTAAGCTTCCTGTTTAATCATGAAATGAACAGAATAAATTCAGTCAGCAAGTCAGGTCACTCACCAACTAGATTTAAAATGTCTGCAAAGGTGCTACTCAGTCCTCAGGAAAACATTTGAGTTTCTAAGCATACAGTTCTTATTCCCACACATCTTTTTTTTTTTTTTTTCTTGTTTTGTTTTCTTGAAAGAGTCTTATTCTTGCTATATGTTCCAAGCCTGGAACTTGTTATGAAACCATAGAGCTAAGGCTATGAATATATGAGATATGTATATGTATATGGCTTAATTGGTTCAGTTCATAAATATAGTTGTCACAGATATGGAGCATCTATTGTGCATCCCTTGCTGTGATAATAATGTCTTATCCTTCAAACAAGGGTTTGGTCCAATTCTATGTCTAAAATATCATGCTACATTTTTCTATAGGCACCATCCTGACAGGAAATGTGGTGTAGAAAATGCCTTGGGATATCTCTTCTTCAATGCACTGTTTCTGCAGTGATTCACTGTATCAGAAATGTATTGGCTACCTATCTAGATGTGTAAAATTATCTCATGAAAGAGACGAGGAGACTTTCATCTCTGTACCTTAACAACTTCTAGATAAATTATTAAGCACTGATGGGCAGTGGAAAACCATGTCTGTCTAGTTCTCCGTTTTAATATGGCTTCTTTGAGAAAATACCACTATTATAAAATGGCCAGAAACAAATACCCAGAGGCTATGTTCTGAGTCTGAAGGGATTTGTCAATGTGTTTCTTTCTTATCTTTTCTTCCTGCTGTTGTTTCTTCTAGCTTCTTCCTTACCTGTTGATTACACATTGACCTCTCAGATGCTCAACACTTTTAGGCCCTGTGGCAAACTTCATATGTTATTCTTCTTCCTCTGAGTGCAAAGCAGCCTGCTGCTGTACTTGAAAAAGCACCAGCCAATGCACACAGTAGGATGTCCATTTTCCTTCAATGAAGATATTTTTTTTCACACATTCTCTTTGGCTCAAAGAAAGGAATAGATGCAAGTGTAAGAGAAAAAAATTATGATGGTTACATAACTCAATGTAGTTCTAAGTACATTTATCATGAAGTTAAAGTTTAGCCTATGAAAATTTAAAAATCCATGAATGTCTTGGGATTCTAATACCTATATATACACACACACACACACATACACACACACACACACGTTATACAAATAATGACTCAGAATAAAATTTGTTGAATATCTACCATGACTCTAGTATTTCTTTTTTTTTTCAGGTGGTATGAGTTTAATGAATATAAGTCCATTCTCTGTTATCATTTATACATTCATATTCTCATTGTCTTCTAATAAAACAATCATTAAATTGTTTTATTATCTTAATTGTCATTTCATTTTCAGCATATTAGCATTCTTTTCTGCATTAAATCTAATGGACTCCTTTATCTTTCTGATATTGCTTGCTCACAAAAGTATGTTATTATGTATTTTATTTAATTACAATTTTTTTCATTTTTAATGAATATATATATATTTATTAGAAAGTCAAACCTGCCATATAACACATTAATAACATTATAAATAACTAGCAATTAACATTCATTTTAGCTCTAATTAATGAGCAGTTAACATGAACTGGGCATTATTTAAAAGAAGTGTCATTATTCCATTATAAATTCAGAGAAAAGAAAAATAATTTGTAGAAGAGCACTAGCCTATAAGAATTAGACCTAGAATGCCAGGTGGTCCTGGTGAACATCTTTAACTTCAGCACTTAGGAAGCAAAGGCAAAGGAATCTCCTAGTCTGAGGCCAGGGGCTGCGGGGGGGGGGAGGTGAGGGAGGTGGGGGGGTTGGGGGAATGTTGGGGGACAATTATCCTAGAGAATCTTCCTTAGAATTATTGGAAAGTAAGCATCTCATGTTTACACCACTGAGTCTCTGAGATTCTGTTATGGCATCCTAAACAGAATAAGAGTCTACTGCTCAAAAATGCATGTTTTCTCTGCTGTTCATTTCACTATCTGTTTGGTAGGGTAGCCCAGAACAAAGCTAACTGTGATGGGGTCTCACTGACAGCATTTCACTGGAGAGCAAAAGAAGCCTGAAAAATCATCCCAGAGAATTTCTGTTACCTTAACCTGCCCAAACTCTGTTAAATGATCTTCAATACTTCCCATATTTTGGCTTCTTTCCTTGTATACCCTTATTCAAGGTCCTTTCCCCCTCCCACCACATCAGGTCATTCTCTCTTCTACACATCTCCCCATCCCCCCCCATGGGCAGGCTGTCCCAAGGTCCCAAGGTCCCAAGGTCCCAATATTGCTTAGTTCAGCCTCCACTCCTGACAAATCCTTTGTTCTCCCCCCAACATCAAGACTGAGTTAGGTTTTCCTCTAGGAGGAGTGGGATCCGAGGAGTAAGTCCAAGGTGTTTCAGATTCCAAGCTGTTCAGTGGTTGTGGTTTGCAGCTTGGGCATTCTTTGCTTTTTTTTTTTATTTGTTTGTTTCTTTGTTTTTCCTTTATTTTTTGTTTTGTTTTGTTTTGTTTAGAGTCCATTAATGAGTGAGTACATCCCCTGCTTATCTTTCTGGGTTTGTGATACCTCACTCAGGAGGATACTCTCCAAATCCATCCATTTGCCTGCAAAGTTTAGGATATCATTTTTTCTTACTGCTGAGTAGTACTCCATTGTGTAGATGTACCACAGTTTGCTAATTCTTAAGTTGAGGGGCATCTAGGTTTTTTCCAGGTTCTTGCTATTACAAATAATGCTACTATGAACATGGTTGAGCCTTTGGGGTGCCAATGTGCTTCTTTAGAGTATTGCTGGATGCTTGGGGAGATTGATTCCCAGTTTCCTGAGAAACTGACATAATGCATTCCAGAGTGGCTGAACAAGCTTACACTCCCACCAACAATGGAGGAGTGTTTCCCTTGCTCCAAAACCTCTCCAGCATAGGCTGTCATCTGTGTCTTTTATCTTAGCCAATCTGACAGGTGTCAGGTGGTATCTCAAAGTTGTTTTGATTTTGCATTTCTCTGATGACTAAAGATGATGGGCACTTTTTCAAGTGCCTTTCAGCCATTTGTAATTCTTCTGCTGAGAATTCCCTTTTTTAGATCTGAACCAAGTTATTTGATTGGGTTATTCAAGGTTTAGGGTTGGTGAAGTTTTTTTTTCCCATTCTGTAGGCTCTCGTTTTGTCCTATTGATAGTGTCCTTGGCTTTACAGAAGCTTCTCAGTTTCAGGAGATCCCAGTTATTATTGATTGTTGATCTTAGTGTCTGTGCCACTAGTGTTATATTTAGGAAGTGGTTGCCTGTGCCAATTCATAGAAGTGTATTTCCCACTTTCTTTTGTATCAAGCTTAAAGTGGCTGGGTTTATGTTGAGGTCTTTGATGCACTTGGATTTAAGTTTTGTGTAGGGTGATATGCTTGGATCTATTTGCATTTATCTACATACTACCACCCAGTTATGTGAACATCATTTGGTAAAGATACTATCTTTTTTTTTCCATTGAATATTTTGGTCCTCTGTCAAACATCAGGCATTCATGGGTTTTTGGCTTAATGTTGGGATCTTCAATTCTATCCCATTGATCCACAAGTCTGTTTTTATGCCAGTACCAGGCTGTTTTTATTACTGTATCTCTATAATATAACTTGAAGTCAGGGATGGTGATGCCTCCTGAGGTACTATTGTTGAGAAAAATTGTTTTGGCAGTCCTGGCTTTCCTGTTATTCCAAATGTAATTGAGTATTGTTCTTTCACGGTCTGTAAAAAAAATTGTGTTGGGATTTTGATGAACACTGCATTGAATCTATAGATTGCTTTAGGTAGAATTGCCATGTTACTATGTTGATCCTACCTATTGAGGAACATGTGAGAGCTTTCCATTTTCTGATATCCTCTTCAATTTCTTTCTTCAGTGGTTTAAAATTTTTCTCAAATAGATCTGTTACTTCTTTGGTTATTGTTACTCCAAAGTATTATATACTATTTGCAGCTATTATGAAGGGTGATGTTTCCTTTATTTCTTTTTCGGCCGTTCTATCTTTAGTGTATAGAAGGGCTACTGATTTCTTTGATTTAATCTTGTATCCTGCTACATTCCTGAAGGTGTTTATCAGCTGTAACTGTTCCTTGGAAGAATTTTGTGGGTCACTTATGTATATAATCATATCATCTGCAAATAGAGATAGTTTCACTTCTTCTTTTACAATTTGTATCTCCTTAATCTCTTTTCATTCTCTTATTGCTTTAGCTAAAACTTCAAGAACTATATTGAATAGATAAGGAGAGAGAAGACATCCTTCCTGATTTTAGTGCAATTGCTTTGAGTTTTTCTCCATTAAGTTTGATGCTGGAGGTCGGCTTCTTGTAGATTGCCTTTATTATATTGAGATATTGTTCCTGTATTCCTGAACCCTCCAGAACTTTTATCATAAAGGAAATTGAAGGTGTCATTAAAAGTTTCCCAAGTAAAAAAAATCCCAGGTCTAGATGCTTTTAGTGCAGAATTCTATCAGATATTCAAAGAAGAATTACTATCTTTACTCTTCAAACTATTTCACACAGTAGAAACTGATAGAATATTGCCAAATTCTTATTATGAGGCCACGATTGCCCTAATACACTAGCCAGTCAAAGACACAACACAGAATCAATCATGAATATTTATGCTAAAATTCTCAACAAAATTCTGGAAAACTGTATACATTAACATATAAGAAATATCATTCACCATGATCAAATAGGTTTCATCCCAGAAATGCAGGGATGATTCAACATATGAAAAATCGTAAATGTCATCCATCATATAAAAAAACTGAAGTATAAAAAACACATTATCATCTCCTTAGATGCAGAAAAAACCTTTGACAAAATCCAACACTCCTTTATGATAAAAGTCCTGAAGAGATCAGGAATGCAGGGAAAATATCTGAATATAATAAAGGTAATTTACTGGAAGCCATCAGCCAACATCAAACTTTGGAGAAATACTCAAAGCAATCCCACTAAAATCAGAAACTAGACACATATGTCTTCTCTCTCTTTATGTATTCAATATAGTTCTCAAAGTTTTAGCTAAAGCAATAAGAAAATGAAAAGAGTTTAAGTGGATACAAATTGGAAAAGAAAAAGTGAAACTATCTCTATTTGCAGATGATATAATTGTATACATAAGTGTTCCACAGAATTCTACCAGGAAACTTCTACAACTGATAAACACCTTCATCAATGTAGCAGAATACAAGATTAACTCAAAGAAATCATGAAGCCTCCTATACACTAAAAATAAAAGGGCTGAAAAATAAGTAAGGGAAACATCACCCTTTATAATAGCAAATAACATTAAATACCTTGAAGTAATTATAATCAAAGAATTCACAGATCTATTTGACAAAAACTTTTAATCACTGAAGAAAGAAAATAAAGAGGATATCAGAAAATAAAAATATCTCCTATGTTCCTGGATAGGTAGGATTAACATAGTGGAAATGGCAATTCTACCAAAAGCAATCTACAGATTCAATGCACTGCCCATCAAAATTCCAACACAATTTTTTACAGACCTTGAAAGAAGAATACTCAATTTCATTTTAAATAACAGGAAAGCCAGGACTGCTGATACAATTTTGCTCAACAGAAGAACCTCAGGAGCATCACCTTTCCTGATTTCAAGTTATACTATAGAGCTACAGTAATAAAAACAGCCTATTCCTGGCATAAAAACAGCCTTGTTGATCAATGGAATTGAATTGACGGTTTCAACATTAAGCCAAAAACCTATGAACATCTGATCTTTGACAAAGAGGCCCAAAACATTCAATGAAAAAAAGAGAATATCATGTTGTTGCCAAATGATGTTGGCATAGTTGGATAGTAGTGTGTAGAAAAATGCAAATAGATCCAAGCCCAGCACCCTGCACAAAACTCAAATTCAATTGGATCAAAGACTTCAAGATAAACCCAGCCTCCCTGAACCTGATAGAAAAGAAAGTGGGAAATACCTTCCAACTAGTTGGCACAGGTGATTTCTTCCTAAATATAACACCAGTAGCACAGACACTAGGAGCAACAACCAATAAGTGGGACCTCTTGAATCTGAGAAGCTTTTGTAAAGCCAAAGATACAGTCCTTAAGATAAAATAACAGCCTACAGAATGGGAAACATTTTCACTAACCCTACAAGTGATAGAGGACTGATCTCTAAAATATATAGAGAACTCAAGAAACTAG
The DNA here is from genome assembly GCA_004025045.1 of Sigmodon hispidus. Taxonomy (NCBI): domain Eukaryota; kingdom Metazoa; phylum Chordata; class Mammalia; order Rodentia; family Cricetidae; genus Sigmodon; species Sigmodon hispidus. The sequence goes on from PVIH01023853.1 coordinate 20,361, forward strand.
AGCCCAAATCCTTGAATAACTCAATCAATAAATGGGGTACAGAACTGAAAAGAGAATTACCAGCAGAATTACAAATGATTGAGAGGCCCTTGAAAAAGTACTGGACATCTTTAGTCAACAGAGAAGTGCAAATCAAAACAACTTTGGGATATCACCTGACATCTGTCAGAATGGCTAAGATGTGATACATAGATGACAGCCTATGCTGGAGAGGTTTTGGAGCAAGGGGAACACTCCTCCATTGTTGGTGAGAGTGTAAACTTGTTCAGCCACTCTGAAATACATTATGGCAGTTTCTCAGAAAACTGGGAATCAATCTCCCCAAGGACCCAGCAATACCACTTCTGGGTGAATACCCTAAAGATACACAGCCATACTGCAAAGGCATTAGTTCAACTATGTTCATAGCAGCATTATTCTTAATAGCAAGAACCTGTAATCAACCTATGTGCTGGTCAACCGAAGAAAGGATTAATAAACTGTGGTACATCTACACAGTGGAGTTCTTCTCAGCAGTGAGAAAAATGATATCCTACACTTTGCAGGCAAATGAATGGATGTGGAGAATATCCTCCTGAGTGAGGAATTATAAACCCAGAAAGATAAGCAGAGCATGTACTCATTAGTGGACTTTAAACAAAAAGCAAAACATTCCCATACTGCAAACCACAACCACTGAACAGCTTGGGATTTGAAACACCTTGGACTGGCACCGTGGAGCCCATTTCCTCCAGAGGAATACCTGACCCAGTCTCTGTGTTATGGTGAGGAAATCAGATCTACCTCGAGTGGATGCTGAACTAAGCCACCTTGTGACCTTGGGCCCTCCTGCCCTTGCTGAGGAGGAGAAAATATGATGGGAAGAAGAGTGAGGGGTGCAAGGTATGTGTGTGGGGAAAGGGAGCATGAACAAGGCATAAAAAAATATAAATGCTGACCAATCATAAAAAGCCATTCTCTCAAATAAAAAAAAAAAGCTCAAATAATTTCAATGCAGAGTTCTACCAGACATTCAAAGATGAATTAATACCAATGCTCCTGAAACTGTTGCATATAGTAGAAATGGAAGGAATATTGCCAAACTGTTTTTATGAGGCCATAGTGTTAGAAAGGAATTAGAATTTGCCTTGGAAGGTATTGGAAATCTAAGAAATTTTTCTTTTATCTTTTTCTGCTTCATTTTTTTTCTTCTATGGACTTAGCTTATGAGAATATTTACTAATGACTCTAGGCTCCTTAATTGAATGGCAACAGGAGAATTTTCTTGCTCTATGCCATGTCAGTTTTGTGAGCTATTGTTGGGAGAGTGAAGTCACATGTAACTTACAGAAGATCTAAAAGTTCATTGGCAAGGTCAGATGACTTGCATTTAGTCACATTCCCCCAAAGGGGGTCCATTGCACTCTATAAGAGAAGGAACAGGAAATGTCATCCAAGAACTTGTTTGAAGGGCAATGAAAGAAAGATAAAGATAATAGGGAACATGATGACCTATTTTCATTGTCAATCTGACTAGATTGAATCTAACTCACAGGATTGCAGTACACTTCTATTTCATGTCTGAAGACAATTTCAGAAATCATTAACTGAAGGGAAAGGCCTATCTCTAACATGGGTGGTATGATGCTATGGATCTTGGGGACTTGGATGTATAAAATGGGAATAACAAGCTGATATTTTCCTTCTCTGTTCTCAGGCTTCCTATGACGTACACTGAGCTATCCCGTTATGCCTTCCCCACCATGATAGACCAAGTCCTCTAAAGCCAGAAGTCAGAACAGACCTTTCTCCACTACAGAAAAATGTTTTTTGTTGAAGCAGCAATAAAAATAATTATGTAGTGAATCACTTCAAAAAGTAAAAATAAAATCTGAATTGATAACAGCAACATGCTGAAATGAAGTATGTTGTTTCTTTCATTGATTTGTACTCTTTCAACTCATGTATTAATCATGATATGCATTTTTGTAAGCTGTTTTAATGTCTTTTGGAAACAAGAAGAGATATGATACAGTAATTGTCTTTAACAAAGATTGCAGGTCAGAAAGAATAAAAATTAATTTAGAATTTGTGTTCATAAATTCTTTGCTTTGTGATAACTGTACCATAGTCTAGCTACATGTTTTCTCTTTTACAAGACATAAATATTCTGGTAGAAATGGCTACATAAAGAACATTTGAACAATGAAAATATCAATAGACATGCTAATGCAGGAGAAAAATCTCATGGGATCAGAGCCCTGGGCAAGGAACCATAGGTCACTGTGGAGAGCTGCCTGTAGCCATGCCTTAAAGATGGCGCTGGCTTCCACCCTCCACCTTCCACATGGTGAGTGCTCTCAGTGACAAACAATTCCTTATATGGTTAGGCTGAGGATCTGGCTCGCTTCCGTGTACTTGGACCTATAGGCAGTGCCCACGTGGCGTACTGGGGTTGGCTGCCCAGAGGCTATTTAGGCTGCGGGCGAGTTCCCCCCACCCCCAGAGCAGAATGAGAGAGACAAGATGTAGTAAGTCAGTCAGTCCCCAGCATAAGTAAGTAAGTCAGAAGTCAGAATTCAAGGTTCCTGAATAAAACTGCTGAAAGATGAGCCTGGGTGTTGCGTCTTCCTTGCGGGACAAGGTTGCGCAAACGGTAGCTGTGTATGGGGATTCTATTCTCAATAAAGGGTCAGAACTTTCAGTGGTCAGGGGGTGCACCTGTAAATCCTCATGTAATGTGGGGATCCCGCAACAAGAGCGGGGGGGGGGTGATTTTTGCTCTACTCTGTAGAAAAAGAGAGAGCGGGAGAAAAATTCGTGAATGCGCGATTCCAAAGTGAAGGTAAAACAAGCTTAGGGTAAGAAGTACAGTTTTGACCATGGGCACCTTTTCTTCGCACCCAATTTTTTGGCTCTTTTTTTTTTTTTTTTTTTTTTATTTTTTTTTTTTTTTTTTTTTTTTTTTTTTTTTTTTTAATTTTGTCTTTTTTATTATTATTTGGTGATTTTACATCATACACCTCACCAAACATCAGTCCTCTCAGTTTCATATCCACTCTTATGATCTCCCCATTTACTAAAAAGACCATTCATGCTGTTCATTTATCTACTGGAACATAACTAAACATTCTGTGGCCAACCCCTTAAACAAAACAAGACCTTCTTCAACCACACCCCTGACAGAGGCCATCAATGCAGAGGTGAAGCACTGTGTCATTTAACTATGTTCTAGCCTTGAGCTCTTGTATACAATGACATTTTTTTTCAGTCCACTAATGAGTGAATACATTCACTGCTTCTCTTTCTGGGTTTGTGATACCTCGCTCAGGAGGATATTCTCCAAATCCAACCATTTGCCTGAAAATTTTAGGATATTATTTTTTCTTACTGCTGAGTAGTACTTCATTGCAAGAAACAACCTAGATGTCCCTCAACTGAAGAATGGATTAACAAACTGTGGTACATCTACACAATGGAATACTACGCAGCAATAAGAAAAAATGATATCCTAAAATTCACAGGCAAATGGATGGATTTGGAGAATATCCTCCTGAGCGAAGTCTCACAAACTCAGAGAGATAAGCAGGGGATGTACTCACTCACTAGTGG
>PVIH01023854.1:0-23947 GCA_004025045.1 Sigmodon hispidus
AAAAAAAAAAAAAAAAAAAAAAAAAAAAAAAAAAAAAAAAAAAAAAAAAAAAAAAAAAAAAAAAAAAAAAAAAAAAAAAAAAAAAAAAACAACTAAAGCCAAAAAAGTCATAACACAAAACATCCAGAAAATATGGGACACAATGAAAGGACCAAACATGAGAATAATTAAAATTGAAGGAGGAGAAGGTGCAGAAATATATTTAACAAAAACATAAAAGAAAACTTTACCAACCTAAAAAAAGAAAATCTTATATACATAAAAAAAGCTTACAGAACACCAAATACACTAGACTCCCAACATCCCCCCCCAAAGTCTGCTTGCCACATAATAATTAAGCCACTAAGTATACAGAACAAAGAAAAAATACTAATAGCTGCTAAGGAAAAATGCAAAGTTACCTATAAAGGCAGAGCCATCAAGAAGAATAACACTAGTTAACACAATGGAAATAATGAAAGATAGAAGGTCCTGGCCAGATGTTATACAGACACTAAAAGGTCATAGCTGCCAACACAGACTTCAATACCCAGCAAAACTATCGGTCACCATAGATGGAGTAACCAAGATATTTTATGACAAAACCAGTTTTAAACAATACCTAACAACAAATCCCATTACTACAAAAAGCCCTAGAGGTAAAACTCCAAACTAAGGAAACCAGAAATACCTATGTAATCACAGATAATTGATAAGCCCACAGGAGAACCCCCCCAAAAAGGAAATACAAGCTACTACCAAAAATGATGGGAAATATTGATCATTGGTCATTAATATCCCTAATATCAATGGACTCATCACCTATGAAAAGACACACCCTAACAAGATGGATGCAAAAGAGAAACCATCCTTCTGCGGAATACAAGAAATGGTCCTCAACTTAAAAGACAGACACAGGCTCAGAATAAAGTTTTGGGAAAAGACTTTCCAATCAAATGACCCCAAGAAACAAGCTGATGTAGACATTCTAATATCTAACAAAATAGACTTTAAACTAAAATCAATAAAAGAGACCAGGAAGATCACTACTCATTCATCTCAAAATAAGAAATTCACCAAGACGAAATCTTAATCCTGAATATCTATGCCCCCAACACAAGGGCACCTACACATGTAAAAGAAACACTTCAAAAGCTTAAGCCTCATATCAAACCTGACACATTAAGAGTGGGAGACTTCAATACCCTACTTTCACCTTTAAGATAGGTCAACCAGAGAGAAACTGAATACAGAAATAAGGGATCTAGAAGAAGTTATGACCCAAATGGACTTAGTAGATATGTCTAATGTCTACTAGGTGTAAATGTCATCCATTATACAAACAAATTGAAAGAAAAAAATCACATGATCATTTCCTTAGAAGCTGAAAAAGCTTTTGACAAATCGAACACTCCTTTATGGTAAATGTGATGGTGAGATCAGGTATACATGGAATATACATATATATAATAAGTAAGATTTACAAAAAGCCAATAGCCACCATCAAACTAAATGAAGAAAAATGCAAAGCAATCCCACTAAAATCAGGAACTAGACAGGGCTGTCCTCTCTCCCCTTATCTATTCAACATAGTTCTCGAAGTTTTAGCTAAAGCAAAAAGAGAATGAAAAGAAATTAAGGGGACACAAATTGGAAAGGAAGAGGTCAAAATATCTCTATTTGCAGATGACATGATTGTATACATAAGCAATGTAGCAGGATACAAGATTAACTCAAAGAAATCAGTAGCCATTCTATACACTAAAAGTAAAATGGCTGAAAAAGAAATAAGGGAAACATCACCCTTTATAATAGCTGCAAATAGTATTAAATACCTTGGTGTAACTATAGCCAAAAAAGCATCACTTCTGTTTGACAAAAACTTTAAATCTCTGGAGAAAGAAATTCAAGAGGATATAAGAAAATGGAAAGATCTCCCATGTATCTGGATAGGTAGGATCAACATAGTAAAAATTCAATCTTACCAAAAGCATTCTACAGATTAATTGCAATTCCCATTAACATCCCAACATAATTTTTTACAGCCCTTGAAAGAACAATATTCAATTTCTTTAGGAAGAACAGAAAAGCCAGGATTGCCAAAACAATTTTGCTCAACAAAAGAACCTAAGGAGGCATTACTATCCCCTACTTCAAATTATACATAGAGTCACAGTAATAAAAACAGCCTGGTACTGGCATAAAAACAGACTTGTGGATCAATGGGATCAAATTGAAGACACAGACATTAACCCACACACATATAAATGCTTGATCTTTGACAAAGAGGCCAAAGATATTCAATGGAAAAAAGATAGTACCTTCAACAAATGGTGTTGGCTTAACTGGATGGTAGTGTGTAGAAAAATGAAAATATATCCAAACCTATCACCTTGCACAAAACTTAAATCCAAGTGTATCACAGACCTCAATATAAAGCCAGCTACACTGAACTTGATAGAAAAGAAAGTGGGAAATACTCACCAACACATTGGCACAGGTGACCACTTTCTAAATACAACACCAATGGCAAAGACACTAAGAACAACAATCAATAAATGGAACCTCTTGAAACTGAGAATCTTTTGTAAGGTCAAGGCCACAATCAATATGACAAAACAACAACCTACAGAATGGGAAAAGATATTTACCTACCGTATAAGTGACAGAGGAATGATTTCTAAAATATATAGAGAACTCAAGAAACTGGAACCCAAAATTCTTAATAACCCAATTTAAAAATGGGGCTCAGAATAAAAAGGAAATTATCAGCAGAAGAATTAAAAATGGCGAAAGGCACATGAAAAAGTACTAAACATTTTTAGCCATCAGAGAAACGCAGATTAAACAACTTTGAGATACCACCTTACACCTGTCAGAATAGCCAAGATAAAAAAACCCAGATGATAGCCTATGCTGGAGAGGTTGTGACGCAAGTGGAACACTTCTCCATTGTTGGTGGGAGTGTAAACTAGTTCAGCCACTCTGGTATGCAGTATGGCGATTTCTCAGAAAACTGAGAATCAATCACCCCAAGATACCACTCTCAGCCATATATTATAAAAATGCACATTCACATCCCAAAACCATTAGCTCAATTATGTTCATAGCAGCATTATTTGTAATAGCAAGAACCTGGAAACAACCTAGATGCCTCTCAACTGAGGAATGGAATAAAAAGCTGTGGTCCATCTAAACAATGGAGTTCTACTCAGCAGGTAGAAAAAAATGGTATTCTAAAATTTGCAGACAAATGGATGGATATGGAGAATACTATCCTGAGGGAGGTATCACAACAAGGGATGTACTCAATCAGTGGACTTTAAAAAAGATAAAAAGAGAGACATATCTTTGTACACAAGAACTCAAAGTTAGAACATAGCTAAATGACACAATGCCTCATTTCCATATTGATGGCCTCTGGCATGTGTGTGGGTGAGGAAAGCCTTGTTTTCTTTAAAGGTCTGGCCACAGGGACTTTAATTATGCTGCGGTAAGTAAATGAGCAACATGAATGTGTGGTTTGATAAATGAGAAGATCATAAGAGTGGGCATGATATTGAGAGTTCTGATAACTGAGTTTGAAGGGGATTCATGATGTAAAAATACCAAATAATAAACATATATGTAAAAGAATAAAAAACACAAACAAAATACTATGATTAATATCAGAGTTTCACTGGTTTTGTTAGCTTTAAAGGCATTGTTTACTTTTTAAGTTTTATGAAATTATATGATATATATTTGTCTTAAGTTATAGTAGAATTCTGTAGTACGTCCATTTTTTTTGTGTTTGTTTCTGTTATTGCTGTTTCTTATTTTTAGTATGGAATAATTTATTAGTATTTCAAGCAGGTTGCAAAGTATGCATTTGTTAAAATCATTCATTGAATTTAGGTTTAAGTTTGCATTCTAAAAACTCACCAGTTTTTTTCAGAATCTTCAATTTATTGAAACAAATTAATAATGTATGTCCTTATGATTTTCTGGAATTTCATGCATGTCTGTTGCCTTTAAATTTCTAGTTTTATTGAAGTAGGGTTTCCCTTTTTTGCTTAATTTGGTTAAGTGTTTTCCAATCGTGTTTTATCCTTGAAAAATTATAATAATAATAATTAATAACAATAAAAACACTTGTAGATCAATGGAAGTGAATGAAAGAACTTGACCTTAGTCCACACACCTATGAACATCTGATTTTTGACAAAGAGGCCAAAAATATACAATGGAAAAAAATAGTATCTTCAGAAATGGTGGTAGCTTAACTGGATAGTAGTATGTAGAACAATGCAAATATATCCACATCTATCACCTGAGCAAAATTCAAATCCAAGTGGATCAAAGACCTCAACATAAACCAAGCCACACTGAACTTGATAGAAAAGAAAGTGGAAAATACTCTTCAATGCGTTGGTACTGGTGACCACTTCCTAAATATAAGACCAGTAGCACAGACACTAAGAACAACAATTAATAAATAGGACCACCAGAAACTGAGAAGCTTCTGTAAGGCAAAGGACACAGTCAATAAGACAAAATGACAGCTTACAGACTGGGAAAGACTCTTTACCAACCCTACATCTGACAGAGGACTGATCTCTAAAATAAATATAGAACTCAAGAAACTAGAGGCCAAAACCCAAATAACTAAATTTTAAAAAATGCGGTTCAGACCTAAAAAGAAAATTCTGAACAGAAGAATTACAAACCAACCAATGGTGGAGGGGGTGCCTACAGAGGACGAAGTATCACAAACCCAGAAAGACAAGCAGGGAATGTTCTCATTCATTTAGTGAACTCTAAACAAAAAAGCAACAAGAAAAGCATGTCCATGCTGCAATCCGCAGCCACTGAACAGCTTGCGATCTGAAACACCTTGGACAGCCACCTTGGAGCCCACTCCCTCCAGAAGAACACCTGACTCAGACTTGATGCAGGGGTGAGGAAAGCAGATCTGTCTGGAGTGGATGCTGAACTAAGCCACATTGGGACCGTGGGACCTCCTGCCCTTGCTGGGGAGGAGATAAGAAGATAAGGAGATGGGGAGAAGAGAGAGTTACTGGGAGGGGCAGGAGGGGTAAGGGAGTTTGAACAAGGGAATATATGGATAAAAAATATGACTTTATTCATAATAAAAAATGATAAAAAATTAAACCCTATCCACCTTGGGGCTTCTTGCCTTCACTGAGGAATGGAAGAGAGAATGGGGTATGGATGCTGAGGAAGTACTGGGAGGGATTGGGAGTTGGGATTGGAGGGCAAGCAGGGGCATAAATATAAAAACTCCTTTTTAAAAAAATAATATATATGTATATATATCACTTAGTCATCTCAGCATATTAACAATATTATTTTTTTAAAAAAATACACAAACTTTTCTGATAAGTGTTCTGAAAAATGTACATCCTTGTGGATGTACTTCAACATAGTAACACCAGATGTGACAAATTTATATCTAATTTATAATGAGTGGGAAAAATAAAAATATCTTTCCAAAATAAAAAATAAGATGAGATTTACAATAACAACCCTCTAATTCTACTTTATACTGTCCCCTGTCACTGTGAAATTTGGCTAGAAAAAGAAATGAATGTGATATGAATAGTAAACTTAAAACTTTTCTGTTATTGAAAAATGCATAATTCTGTTCTTGCAAAGTTGTAAGCTTACCTCCTCAAATTCTCAGAACAAATGCACTAATGTGAGTTTCTAATAGACATTAAATAAATAGAACCTACCAGCATAAGTTACAATGAACATAACGACAAACTAGAAAATAAATTTCATTCACAGTAGTCTTGGAAATAGTGAACCTCATGGGAATCAGAAAGGATGTAAAACTTTAAGATGAAAAATTCAATTGAACAAAGTAACGGCTAGAAAAAAATCATACTCTCATGGATTAGAATAATTAAGATTGTTTTTCAAAGCATTGTATATATCCTTTGAGAACTCTGTTTAGTTCTAGGCTCCATTTTTAAATTAGTTTGTTTTGTTTTCTTGATGTTTACCTTTTAAAAGTTTTTTATATTCTATATATTAACTCTATGTTAGGTGTATAACTGATAAAATATTTTCTTTCTGATTTGGAAGGCTGTCACTGGATTGATGGTGTTATTTCCTATACAGAAGCTTCTTAGGTTCACAATGTCCCATGTATTAACATCATATGTTGATGTGGAGTCATGTTCATAAAGCAAAGCAGTAGCATAAAGTTTTGAAAGGGATAATAGCATAGGCAAGGTTAAATCTGAGTGGAGGATGACAGGACAGGTTAGATTAAGGAATACAATGAGGGATAAAAGATACTAAGGAACCTTTGAAAAAACTTGTACAAAAACCTACCTACTGTGATAGAAATAGCACCCCTCCTTCCACACTCACATACACAGCGGGTTAAAGTGGACTTGTACCAAACTCCATTACCAGCAGGAAGTAATTCTAAAGGTATATATTCCAAAAAGGTGGGGTGGGCAGGTTTTGGACTTCGAATGGGTTATGAATGATTGTCATTGTTTAAGGTGATTGGTTACAGATTTTTATTAGTTATAGTTAGGAAAAAGTCTGAACAAGGGAAATTAGATTCACAGTTTTTGTTTGGAAAAAAAAGAAACAAAATGATGACACAGATATGATAGGATAAATTCAATAATCTACTCTGAGTAAAGGGAAATATGTATATGATAGAACATGAATGTAGAGTAGAGTATAGAATCTACATTCAAAAAGCAATTACTAGTTTTAAATATTTTATATTGGATTGGATTTTTATAGATTGTATACAAACGTATATTGATACAAAGTTGAAATTAATTTTGTTGCTATACATATATTTCTATGCTTGCTCAAAGTATTGTACCTATACAGACTGCTTCACAGTCTGTCAGATATGCTAGGCCTGTAGGCCAAAGATCAGTGTTCCAATACTACAGAGGAATTTTTGGTGACTACTGTTGAGGCAGCCAGTTGTTTTATATTTCACATTTTTTACAAGTCACTTGCCAACACTTCCTGTTTATTTAGTTAATATTATTTCCTTCTTGGGTCTCTGAGGGAGTTGAATTGAGATATTTATAATTATAATTTTCAAGTGGCAGTTTTTAACTCAGGTTAAAGTTTATAAGTTTGAGATCCATGAAAAAATATTTTTTAATTTAGTAATCCAAGTTAGACAGAAAGTAAATTAGGTACATTTCTTTAAACTCACAAAAATAATATAAATTATAAAATACTTTCTTTGAATTTATAAATTGTTCTTGGACTGGACATTACTGATGTAATTATTGTTTGTATATATTGTATATAGTTATTGTATAAAGTTTTCTTGTATTAATTATAACATTCCTTTTTTTGAGACAAAAGGGGATATGTGGTGATATATATTTAATTAAATTAGTCTGGAAAAGAACAAGACAGAGTGTAGAGCTCTCTTAGATGTAACTTTTTTTTACTTTTTAAAATTTTTTTAGAAAATAAAAGCCCCCCTTTTTTTTAAATTACATGTATCCCCTTGCTCTCTCTCCATTCTCCCTCCCAACTGCTCCCTGTCTACCTTCAGATGTAGCTTTCTAACACTGTCTTCCGGCTATGCCATGTCTCTGACATTTACTACATGTCTTTAAATAGAATATTAATTCTGTTTTATGAGAATAATGTCACTAACCACATTATGAAATGATATGACATTTTGCTTAACACTAGTGAGACAGAGAGATGTGTTAAAGTATGGAGATAATGTAATGTCCATTGGCAAAACCAATTTTTATATCTCTCATAAAACCAAACTTTTTGAAAGAGTGTTAAAGAATTGCTTTCATGAAAAGGGTAAAGCAATCTACAAAGAAAACAATATAGGGTCACCTTGGGCAATGGTTTGGCTGGTTTGCAGTGGAGTCCTAAAACAAAGTCAAAGTTGGGTAAGAATGGGTGGGGAAATTCCAGATCCCAGAAGGTTCGAATTAGCCATATATCTGCTTTTCCCATAATCTCATATAATGTTGTGGGTCTTCCTGCATCAAAAAACAAGTAAATATATACAATGTTAAAAATTTTTTGTCTCATATATAGGCTGTGATTTCTGAAGATGAGCTGAAATAATGTAGACAACAACTTAAAATGTTCCACTTGTATTTTATAATATAAATAATATGTTTGTGTAAAAATGACATTGTCTTCCATAGTTATTTAAACAATTTTAAAGTTTTTTGACTGCTGGAAAGAACCATGAAAAATCCTTGGAAACATCTTTTATTAAATATTTAGTCTAGTTCATATATTTTAGAACCTAGTTTCGTGATCTTTGATTCTTCAAATACACTGTGATAACCTATAAGTTATGACTAAATTCCTTTTAGCTACTGATGTACTGGGACCATCATAAAAGACTAGTAATACTGACAGTTGTATGTGTGAATGTTATAGCTGGATATTTTCCATAAAATTAACATTCAAATACCTCTTTCTCTTAATTAGTGTGTTATTTTACTTAATGAACAGGCATTTTAAAAAACAAGCCAAGAAAAATCTCTGCAGTTTTCAGCAATATTTTAGGCTTTAAGTCATAAGTTTGAGTTATCTAAAAAGTCTCAAAACTCTGAGAAAACTAAGTTCCCTTAACTGTTTCTGGTGTTAGATACATTGTTTAATTGTAAAGGATATTCCATGATATTCTAGATAAATACAAATGCCCTTTACTGTTTCTGGTGTTAGACACACTGTTTAATTGTAAAAGACCTTTCATGATATTCTAGGTAAATGTTTTAATTTGCAAGTGAAGTAATTTTTATCAGAAAACATATTATTCAGTCCTACATACATAGTTATGGTGGTGAATTATGAGTCCTTAGTGTATGTATATATATATGTGTATATATATATGTATATATATATGCATATATATATGCACGTATATACATATATATATATATATATATATATAACTATAGGCACAAATATTTAAGGACACATAGATCTTCTTATACCAAAAGAAACATAGGATGTCAAATTATTACCAAGAGAAATCTTTGTATTCATATGCATGTTTGGTAATTCCTGAATTGTTCTGGACAACTTGACAGTGCTTTGCCTGTTTGAGGCTGTTTGGTTATCTTCCCCATTTTTACTTTAATAGCTCACAATTATCAACTGCATTATATGACTTTATATTAATCCCCACATGCTCACATTCATAGAAGCAACAAAGCAGGATTTAATAGTAACAGTCAAAGACGGTTTACCTAGTACATCACTGTAGAACTGACTCCAGGTCTTCTCATTAAATGGCTCAAACCAGAAGTCAAAATACAGCACTTGCAACATATTCTTCACCCTTTCCACAAATGTCATGTAGTCTTTTAATTTTGAGAGAACCACAGGCACATAGGAAGGAGGGAGTGGAAGCCCCCCTCCATACTTTTCACATTTGTATCCAGGACAGAAGCAGAGACTGTACACCAAAGGTGTCTTAAGCAATACAGCCTGCAGCTCACCACAGGGACCAACAGCATCTGCGAGAATGACATCAAACTTAGATCCTTGAAGTTTTTTCATAAGATTCTTGTTCCATACTATAGCTTTGCAGAAGCTTTCAATAACATCAGAATATTCACTGAAGACTTTTTGCAATCTTGAACATGTCCAAAATGAATATTTTCAAAATCATTTGTCCATTCAGCTACCCATTTTTCAAAAAGATATAGAAAATCATTTTTACTCAAAGGTACAGAGTAAATCTCAAAGTTAATAGAAGACTCATTGCTTGGCTCAATAAGAATGGAAGCAGAAGATGTTAGAACAGTCACTTCATGACCTCTTTGCAAAAGTTCATCCAGAATTATTTTTATATTTATCCAATGACTGTATTCTGTGGGCCACACAAGCACCTTTCCACAAATTCCAAGTCTAAAGTATCATATTAGCTGTACCAACAGGAACACTGAAATCAGTTTCATAGACATCTTGCTGGAATGGAAAGCTTTTTGACATCTATCATTCTTTGCAGAGTTTTATGGTTTTATGCAAGGCTGAATCAATCAAGAAGTTAATATATAACATCAAAACATACCAATGAGTTGACCAGCCTGGTGATGAGATATCATCTGTAAATACACACAGGGACTCCTTTTTTTTTTTTTTTTTTTGGTGCCTGACACTTCCCATGTACAATTATCTTATTGTGGATATTTGTAGATATTTAATAAATCCTGGGATATCAGAGAGACCACACAGTCAAATCCTAGGCAGATAGCTCAGGAAATCCTTGATCCTTGAATACAAGGATAAACAGCTGAGTCAATCACACACACTTCAACCCAGCACAGGGAAAGCCAGTAGTGGTGACCTACACATTTAATCCCACAACTCCAGAGACAGATCTTCTGTTTCTGTGAGTTCAAGGCTACATGTCTTTAATACTAATGTAGATGGGAGAGGGGATATAAGGGCTCATAGAAACCAGGGAGAGTCAGAAGCAATAGGCAGAAGTGACCAGAGCGAGGCTGAGGAAGTTGTTAGACACCTGAGTGAGAATTGACTGTGGTGCTTCCTCTCTCTGATATTTTAGCCTTCCCCCAATATTTGGTTCTGAGTCTCATTTATACAACCTAAATTCATGCTGCTACATCTTATCTTAAATATATTAGAGTCATATGAAGAGTCACAAGTGAGAATTTTTCATTTCTTACATAACAATAAAGATCAAACAAGGGTGTGGGCAGTTCAGTATTTCTTAGACCTTGGCATTTAAAAAAATTTTCATTTTATATGTAATGAATTATGTTACATTAAAATTGTCATATTTCTTCTTGTAAGGGATAGGGAGTCCTCTATATTCACCAAAGTAAAAGCCCTACAATGTGCCTTTTTCAGATTATATAACACACAGTTACTTGTAACTTGAACAAGTTCTTTTGTGGACATGTCTACAAGTGTGTTCTCTTTAGGTTTCCATCATCATGATTGGCATCATGACTAAGAGAAACTTGGAGAGCCTGGGAATTATTTCAGCTTAGAATTGTATAGTTCATTATAAAGAGAAGTTAGGGCAGGAATGCAAGGCCAGAACCTGGAGGCAGGAACTGAAGTGGAGGCCATAGAGGAACAACATTTACTGGCTTATCCTGATGGCTCTCTCAGTTTTCCTGCTCTTACATCCAGGACCACCATCCCAGGGATGCCAGCAGTCACAGTGGGGTGAACTTTTCGAATTATTCATCAGACAAAAAATTGATCCAAAAGACAGTATGATTAAAGAATTTTCTCCATTGATGTTCTCTCTTCTCAGATGACACTAACTTTTGTCAAGTTGATTAACAATTCACTAACATAAAGTAACATAGAAGACTCCAGTGATGCATGTTTTTTAATATTTCACCATGATAGGGTGAGCTTTTCAGATATGCAATCTTCTTGCTCTTGTAAATAAACCTAAAAGTCCTCGGATCACCTTGTCATACCGTATTGGAATTACTAGTTTAGTTTTTGGTTAAAATCATTAGTGATCTTAACCAAAATTTAATCTCATATTTCTAAGAAAATAGTCTATGGAATTGTATCTCAAAAAAGAAGAGATACAGATAAAATCAAAGAATATTCTTTTTTTTTATCAGTAACAATAGCTTTTTTTTTTTTATCAGTAACAATAGCTTTATTTCCTAACAGGTAATGTCAGAATCTCCATCAGAAAACAAGCTTTAGAACTGGATCACTTGGCCCTTGCGTTTCTTGTCTCCTCCCATTTCAAAATGCTTGCATCTCTTAATGGCCAGCATCCTCTTGGATCTGCAGTTGGGCTCCACACACTCCAGCCTGAGCACAATCTTCTTTGTGGTTTTAGCCTTCTTCCAGAAAATCTGCTTTGTCTGCCCGTCGTAAGCACTCTGCTTCCGATCATAGGGCCGCTTTTCTTGGAATTCTTGCCCTTCTTATACTGGGTCACCCGGTGAGGCTGATGCTTGCCACATTTCTTGCAGAAAATCCTTCGGGTTTTCGGGATGTTGACCATCTTTGTAGTAGAGGTCTCGAGAGACGGAGCGTCCGAGTCCGCCACCTCAACCTCAATAGCTGAACAGGAAAGAGAGAAACCGAGCGGAAGATCAAAGAATATTCTATGAGAGTGGTTTATATGACTTTTGCTGTAGGTGATGTTACTGAGACTCACCTGCTGACCTATAAAGGACTTTCTTTTATAAGGAAGTTATTGCAATGAGAGAGAGAGAGACAGAGAGACAGAGAGACAGAGAGAGAAAGAGAGATATTTTTTCTTTCCCATTAGTCTCTGATTTGGCATGCAAAGTACAAAAAAGGAAGGGTAAGGTAGAAATGTTGCTTTGCTGTCTCTTAGAGTTAGTGGGGAACAAGAAAATGTCCTCCCTCCTACATTCATATGTCCGCTGATATTGCCATGATTTCAAGATGGCATATGCAGGCCATTCTAGGAGAGCCTATTTCACCATAGACTTCACTTACTGGTATTCTGACACTTATAATCATGCTGATCCCTCTTTTATCATATTCCTTGAACTGATTTTATAGGTTCTGTGATGTACATATATCTATTGGGACAGGATTTTCCCAATTTTTGATATTTGCAATATGCCAAGCTGTTTTCTGTGATGGCTCTCTATTGTTAAGTACAGCAGCCATGTTGTGTGGGTTTGAATAGGCCTATATATTTGAATCCATGGTCACCAGGGAATGGTAATATTATGGGGTGTGACTTATTGAAGTAGCTGTGGCTTTTTTGGAGAAAGTGTAGGAATGGGCTTTAGGGTTTCAAAGGCTCAAGCCTCTTTTTTTCTCTTTCTCTCCCCCTACTTCCTGCAGATCTGGCAGTAGAACTCTCAGCTACCTCTACAGCACCATTTCTTCCTGTATGCCATCAAGCTTTCTGCCAATAATCTAAACCTCTCAACTGCAAGCCAACTCCAATTAAAACCTTTTCTTTCTAAGACTTGCTGTGATCACTGTCTCTTCACAACAGTAGAACATTGGCTAAGACACTCCTATGCCTATAAGGATAAGATTTAGAATGTATTAAGGAATTATGCTGGTCCAACAAAATAGAAATGGATTGTTTTTTCTAAGGTTAATGTCACTAGCACAAGGTTGCTGCCTGGGTTTCCAGTATATTATGATTTTCCATCAGTATAATATACCTCTGTACTGGCTAGTCTTATGTCAACTTGACATGAAAATTGCAGTTATTTGAAAGGATGGAACCTCAACTGAGAAAATCCCTTCATAAGATCTAGAAGTTCAGTTCAGTGAACTAAGCCACCTTGGGACCTTGGGACTTCCTGCTCTTGCTGGGGAGGAGATAAGGAGATGGGGAGAAGAGAGAGTGACTGGGAGGGGCAGAAGGGGGAAGGGAATTTAAACAAGGGGATACATGGATAAAAAATGAGACTTTATAATAATAATCTAGGAGTAAGGCATTTTCTTAATGGGTGATTGATTGGGGAAAGCCCAGCCCATTGTGGGTCATGCCATCCTTGAGCTGGTAGTCCTAGGTTCTGTAAGAAAGTAGATTGAGCAAGTCATTAGGAACAAGCCAGGAAGTAGCACCTTTCTATAGCCTCCGCATCATATCCTGTCTCCAGATTCTTGCTGTTTTTGAGTTCCTGTCCTGCCTTCCTTCAATGATGAACAGTGATGTGGAAGTGTAAGCCAAATAAACCCTTTCCTCTCTAGCTCACTTTTCGCCATGGTGTTTCATCACAGCAATAGAAACCCCAAACAAGATATGTCCTTTTGAATGGTTGGTCGGGATAGTCCAAGTGACTCTCCAACAATATAGGCGACTGATGCAGCCCTTGGTTGCCTCTTAATGGTTTAGAGTGGGACTTCATTCCTAAAGCTATTACACACCTGAATGCAGAGGATTTATCCTGCATCTGACTAGTAAGCCTCTTTCTGCAGTCTGACTTCAATGGTTCCAGATACTATGAGATCTGCCAAGAGAGAAAGCAATTAAGAAATTTTCCCTAACTATGTATACGTGCCCTGTGGCTCATCTGAGTAATTTACACTGGAGAACATTTCTATAGGAATATTGTGTTAAGGGTTGGAAATAATGTTTTGACCCTATGTATTTGTGTTTTGTATTATGTAATGGGTATGTGGACTTCTCTCGTCTGTTTTCTGTATGACATAATATTCTAGCCTGTTTCAGTCTGGACTCTTTTAGGAGATACACCCCCGGAGCTAGGTCTTGGAGTTTGGCTTCTGTGTTGAAACAAAGATTCTGTTGAGATTTCCAAAGTTTGCACTGCATTTTAAGAGCTGTACATAGAAGTTTGCAAATGGCTTGGGCGGGCACTGTGATGGTATTCACTCAGAAAAGCCAGTGCAGGAGCAGCATGCCTGGAACTAGGCATGGAAATTCTCTGATGGCACAGGAATGCCTGATTTTGGTCACACTCACCTGGGAAAGTCTGTGTGGGAGGTGTGTGGTCATTGCTAGGCCAGCAAATATAGGAATGGTGCTGGGTGGGCTTGGGTAACTTAACCAAAAACCAGTGTAGAAGCTTACAAACAGTTCACATATTCTTTTAAATTTTAATTTAATTTTATATGTGTTGGTGTTTGACAGCATGTACATCTGTATACCACTTGTGTGCCTGGTGCATGGGGAAGCCTGAAGAGGACATTGAAGTCTCTGTGACTAGGATTAGAGAAGAGAGTGAGCCTCCCTGTTGGAAAACTTTGGTCTTGGAAGAGCAATCAGTACTTTTGACTGCCAAGCTTTTTTTTTCTAGGCCCTTATTTTACATTTTATTCAATGAAATGATACAATAAATAAAACTAATTTCAGAAAGATTCTCTGCTGGTAAAGGCATTTGGCATGAATCCCCATGACCTAAATTCAGTCCTATGTGAACACATGGTGGAAGGAGAGAATCAAGACTCTCATGTTATCCTGTGACCTCTCTACATATGTTATGGTATATATCAGCCAAACTGAAATCTGCTGCATAGGAAGATTGCTGCAATGTAAGTTCTTCTGCCAAATTCTGCTGTTCCTCTGAGGTATACTTTGAGGACAAAGCAATCAAGAGGTTAAAGTCTAACTTTTATGTTTTCTTGTAAATCAATACTCTTTTAAATTTTGATAACATGAACACTTGGGTACTATAGAACTCAGATGACCTGCTGGTTATAAATGTTTGCTTATAATATCTTTTTACTTTTACAACCACAGGCACTTTGCTTATACTCTCCTTAGAAATACAAAGCTATCTTAATGTAATTCTCTCAAAATTTATCAGTCTGTTTAAAATGTACTTAAAATTTTGGTAATATAATGCGAACATAACATACAATTAATGAATTCATGAGTTTCAGCTCAATGTTTCACAGTAAATTCATAGACTTTAAGCAAAAGCATCTTTTTTTCATTGAAAGATGATGGGTGAATAATGTGATTTAAAACACACACACAAATAAAAATAAATTGTATTCATCTGTTCAAACCAATCTTTATCATTTAACAAAATACTTGTGGCATACTACAATGCATGGAAAGATGTAATATTTTGCTTTATGATTCTGGTGGCTAGAAAGCTCAGACAATCTAGGATTAATACCTAATGACAGCTATTTGTTTATATATTGAAATGACAGAGAAGATGTGAAAGGTGTATGTGCAAAATAGAGCAAATGTGTAAGCTACTTCCTAACAATTTATTTATTATTATAGTAATTACTATATTTTAACTGATCTAAGATGCTTCCAGAAGAAATTTATAATTTGAATGCCTGATCATCTGTCAGGAATCTCTACTACCTCTCAGCCTTAATAATGACCAGAGTTTATCATGATTTCCTGTGTGGTCAGGTCATCATCAAACTGTAACTCCATCCACTAAAAATATGATTGTAGAGATAGATACACTAATTGTTGTTGTTTTAAATATGGTTCTTTTAATGTGTTTTGTAACAGGACCTCCCCCAGCCCCCAGATCTTAGCAGAATTGATGCCATAATGGAAGTACCATTTAGTCCTTGGAACCCAGCATACAGGCAGCAACATCTAAGAAACAATGGGAAAAAAATAAACAAGAACAAAGACCTAATCCATCAAAACCTACAGTTCTAGGAAAGTCCCTAAATGTACTAATGTTGTTTATTTTTCATATTATATATATGTATATATATTTGCCTTTTACAGTTCTACTTCTAACTGTTTTTTGCTAACTGAGGTGTGTCAAACCAGGTTATGGTTTTGTGCTTCAAAGTTCTACCTGAGAAAAGCTTGGGAATTTATTAGGGTCCCAAATATCCAGTGTATTCTTCAGCAAGTGAGTAAGTGTTTACTATTGGCTTGAACCTGTGTCCCAATAGTCTTTTCTGATGATTCCCTCACATTTTCACAGGTGTTGGACATATTTTATTTTGTGTATACTTATTTGGTGACTCTAAGAAAACTTTATGCTTAGAGTTATCTTTTACAATGTTATTGTTTGCTATTAGCATGTATAAATATATGTGCATATTTTTGAAGTTTTTATTTATTCATTTATATGTGTCTGTGTGCATGTGCCCAAAATTGTGTATATATTTATGACAGCCAGAAGAGGATGCCAGATCCCTGCAGCAGGAGTTATAGGCAGTTTTAAGCTGACCAACATAGGTGCTTAGAATCAAAATGGTCATCTATAAGAGAAACATGTGTTCTTAACCAGAGACACCTCTTCAGCTCTCACAATGTATTTCCAAAAAGAAAACAGCACTTTAGCTACTTTAAACTTATTTATCATTATACTTTTACAAAATTCACTTAGGTTATCTGAGTCTCATTTCATTGAGTATATTTTTTTTGATCATGAAATATAAAATAGGTAGTTTTAATTAAAATTACAGAATAAATATTTTTATCTCTTAGCCTCTGTATTTCTTTATATATTGTCTAAGTTTCTAAAACTTTTCCAGTCTTGCCACCTAAATTGCTCTTTGGTTGTGAAAAGTGAAGTAATTCTGTCATGTTAATGTTGTTGGAATTCAGAATTTTTGTGAAAGAGCCCCATTTGTAATTGGGAAGTATGTACTCCAATTTACCTGTTTGTTCACGCTTCTTATGTAACTGTTTATCTATGACACCTTTTGCTCTGATACCAGTGCATCATGTATGTGTAACTGTCAGGGAAAAATCCTTCTCTCAGCTCTCATTGTACTTACAGGGAATGTTTCTACCTCGATGGAAGATGTCTATTAGAAATTTACAAAAGATTTTTGTCTTGGTTTAGTCACTTTTGAATCTTTTGGTAAAATTTGTTTGAAACTGAGAATTCTTTATATGTCTAAGTCTCAACCTTGACATTTTAAAATCCACTTGTTATCTACATCCAAAGTAATCTTATATCACATAATTTCCACTCCCCTTTATCCTGCTTTCCTCTTGCTGAAAGAATAGCTGACATAATTAGTTTATAAGGAGACAGCATTTGTTTTGGCTATCATGGGGAGAATATAAGGCACAATAATCACGTCATGCTAGGAACAAAGGTTCTAACATTTTTTTGCTCTAGGCTTCACCATCTAAAATGTTTGCTGCTATAATCTGGAGACTAAGCCTTTAATATGCAGTTTTATGGAATATTCAAAATTGAACTTTGGTCTGGGGCTGTAATTTCATTGGGAAAGCACTTTTCTTTGGCTTGAGTTCAAGTCCAAGTACCTCATACTTTATTTTCAGGTAATGGTCCTTGTAAGATGGAGGCATGAGTACCAGAAACTCAAAATCATTTCAGCTACATATGAATCTGAGACCACAGAAAGTTATTGTTTTAAAAAAGAAAAAGTCTAAACAAAATAAGAAGAAATCATGCTGTTCTAAAGGAAACAACTAGGTGAGGCAAATTTTTTATTGAATCCATGTAAATTTGCATACTTTTTATTAATTCACATTATACATTATACTTGTACATTTTTTCATTGCAAAAATATTATCAATTCCTTATTATGTGAAATGTGGACTTTCTAACAATTTTTAATCACTAGTTTAAAAAAATTTTAAATATTGGCTAAACATTAAAAAACACTTTTGCTTTATTGCTTTATTTTTATTGATTTGTTTATGGCAAAATATTTACATCAGAATGTATGTTTAATCCCACAACAAAAAAGAAATTTCAAAGAAAAAAAACATAGAAATGTTTCCAAATAATGACCTTGTAGACTATATTTTACCCAGAATATTCTGTTTTTTATTGATCATAGACTCTTGTATGATACAGCATATCCTGATTATTATTTTCCCTCACTTTACTTCACCCCGTTGCTCCCCACATCTCTTCTGAATCCACTCCATTTTGTCTCTCATTAGAAAATAACCATCTTCTTTGGGAAAACAGTCAAACATGACAAAATAAAATAAAATAAAACAAAAAACTAACATATTTAAGTTGGACATGGTATTTCAACAAAAGGAAAAGAGGCTCAAGAGCACACACAAGAATCAGGAACCCACTCATTCTCACACTAAGGAGTTCTAATAAAATGCTAACCTAAAAGCTGTAGTATATATGTAGGGGACCTAGTGCAGACCTGTGTTGTCCCTGTGCTTGCTCTTTCAGTCTCAGTTAGTTTGTATGTGCCTTGTTTAGTTGATTCAGAGGGCCTTGTTTTCCTGGTGTCTCCCACTTCTTCTGACTCTTAAAGTCTTTCAGGGTCTCCAGAGCTCTCTGAGGAGAGGTATTTGACATGACAAGCTTCTGTAAGGCAAAAGATACAGCCATTCAGATAAAATAGTAGTCTATAGAATGAGAAAAGATTTTTTTATCAACACATCTGACAGATTACTATTTAAAATACACAAATCTCAAGAAATTAGATACAGAAAATCTCAAACAACCCAACTTTTATGAAATGTGGTTCAGATCTAAACAAAGAATTTCTAATAGAGGATCTCTAGAAAATTTCTTCCTGTAATGTTGACATGTTATTTGATATGTCAATTATTACAGTGTTGTTTATGCAGCCATTTCTAGGAGAGACTGTTTTACAATACTTTCTGGTATTCTGGCTCTTACAATCTTTCTACTCCCAATTCCATGATGATCTCTGAGCCCCAGAAAGTTGCATTTATATATTTATTCACACACACACACACACACCATTAAAACATACAGAAAATAAGCACACAATGTTACAGAGCTAAAATTAGATTATATATGACCCAACTATAGTACTTCTGAGCATGAACTCCAAAGAGCCCAAGGCTGCACGTCATAGAGATGTTTGCCCATCAATGTTGCAACCCTATGTACATTAGCTAAGTTATAGAACCAACTTAGGTTTCAGCACAGGCAACAAAAAATTATAATTTATATATACAACAGGGCTTTTCAGCCTTAAAAAGTGAAGTTATGTCATTTTTAGGTAAATAGGCACAATTGAAGTTAATTCTATTAGGGCATTTAAGCAAATCTAAGAAAGACAGTATCATATTTTCTTAAGCAGATTCTAAATGCTATATATGCTCTCTCTCTGTCTCTGCCTCTTCTCTGTCTCTGTCTCTCTCTCTCTGTCTCTCTCTCTCTCTGTCTCTCTCTCTCTCTCACACACACACACACCTAAACATAACCAGCTAACAATTACCTAAATCTATATTGAAATCTGTATAATGTTACTTGTATGTATGTTTTCAGGAAAGACCATTTGATATTGGATAACCAATAGCTATGCTCTTCCTTGGAGAAGACTATTCTTCTGATCTCAGCATATCCTTTTTATCTCTCCACTTTGACATGTCTCTTGTTGTTGTTTGTGTTCATCATATGTTTAGGTGGTCATGTTGGTGAGACATTATGGGAATAACTTCTCATACTTCAAGGAGAAACAATCTTACAACAAATTCCCTGATTAATTTACAAAAATCTAGTCTTTTGATAAAAATATCCAATATACAAGTTCACTTTCAAAGGAACGGAAATATTTAGATTAAAAAGTAACTATTTTACAATGTTCCTAAATTTCATTTCTTAGTTATTTTCGTCTTTTGTTAGGAAATGATTAGAACCAAAAGTGAAAGACAGAACACATAAATTGTGTTTTTTAGCCTTCTATGTTACTGTCATCTGCTCACTTAGATCCAAGAGAACAATGGCACACAGTAGGCACAAGTCTTCCACTGTATTTTCTAGTGCATAGACATGTAAGAAGTGCAGAAGGTATTGTTTTAAAGTATTTTAAGAATCTCAGCCACCAGTTCATCACATTGATAAGTGGCATCTTCAATTGTAACATCAAAGTTTGAGTCTTACAGCTTGGTCATAAGTCTCTGCAACACTGTTCAGAATATTCAGATATTCTGCAAATATCTTAGCTCTTGTGACTAATAGTTCCCAAATTATACTTTTATTACTTGTGTATTCACCAATTGACCCAGTTTTTGATGTGATCTTCTTGTTTCATCAAATGTACAGAGAAAAATTTCAAATTTAAAGGAATACTGTTTGCCGGGATCAGTATGAACTGAATTCACCTCACTATCTCAATACAAGTTCATTCAGGATGTGTCAATAGAGATCTAATGACTGCATTTCATGGTGACATCAACACTCTTACACAATTTCCTGAGTTAAAGTAAGATGTCACTGACATCAGCTGAGGACTTGAGGTAAGCTTTCTCGGTAGCTTGGTACAATATAAGGCTTTTTTTTTTTTTAATATTTGCTGACCCTAACACTCATGCTAACATGCAAATATATATCAATTAAGAAGTTAATGTATAACATCTACCCTTCAAAGTCCACTATTAATGGGCAGTATCTGATGGTGTAAATGGAGTTGGTCAAATAGAACTTCAGTGATCTCAAGGGTCTGACAGTTTGTTCCAATCAATAGGGAATGACTTTGCATTTATTGTGTATGTGTGTGTGTGTGTGTATAAGTATGTATTAGGCATAGTATTTCTAGAGCAATATGAAAAATGGTACCCTCTGGAAGCTCTTCATATATTTATATAAAAATATAAGTAAATCAATCATTATTAATTAACTATAGTTAAATAATTATATATTTGAAAACTTTGATGATAAAACATGTATACCTTAGCACATGAATTTAAACATTAATAACACATGAATATAACAAAATTCCGTATTTTATGTTTACATGATTGTAAAAACCTTTTGTATTTATTTTTTTGTTTTACTAAACTTTATGTTGCTATAAAAATATCTGAGGCTCATTATTCTGGTGTGTGACACTACCAGTTGGTACAGGACTTCTGATTATACCATGGCACAGTAAACAAGGGCAACACAAATCACATGGCTTTTAACATCAACTAATGCAGGGGACCTTCATTCAAGTATTCTTCAATTAGTTTGTACAGTAGTATGCTGTAGGATGCTCTTTATGTAGGCTGTGAATATATGCTGCTACCATTGGTTAATAAAAAAGATATTTTGGCCTATGGAAAGTCAGGGGACATCCAGGCAGGAAATCTAAGAGAGATACAGGGAGGATAAAGGCAGGGTCAGGGCAGCTACTGAGAGCTGCCCAAAACACAAGATGTCAGCTGCTCAAGGAACAAGATGTGATTGTACATGTAAGCCACTGGCCATGTGGGAATACATAAATTAATAAAAATGAGTTAATTCAAGATACAAGAGCTAGCCAGTGACAGCCTGAGTCATAGACCAAACAATTTGTAATTAATATAAATAAGCCTCTGTATATTTATTTGGGGTAGTAGGTTTCCATGTGACTTCTTTATATATACTTAATTTTGATTGTTCTTCCCACCCCATATATCCTCTTTCTCTCTCCCACTATTTGTCCAATCACTGTCACACCTGGTTTCTATCACCCCTTACATTTATATTTTTCATATTCTACAGTCTCAACATTACTTCAGAAGTCTTGCCTTGTCTCATGGCCCCAATTTAGTTTTCCAGTCTCTACAGACACTCTGGATTAAATATAAATCTAAATACGTGAAGTTTAAGGCAGAGATGCATTTGTCTTTGGGCCTGGATAACCTCACTCAGTTTATTGTTTTCTAGTCTATTTATTTTACTGCAAATTTCATGTCTCTTTGCAGTTGAATGTAATTCTGTAGTATATATGAACCACATTTTCATTATCCAGTCTTCCATGGAAGAACAACTCATTTAGTAGTATTTTCAGGTTATTGTTAGCAGAGCAATATGAGTGTGTATGTGTGTGTGTGTGTGTGTGTGTGTGTGTGTGTGTGTATATATATATATATATATATATATGTATACAATTATTTTTGTGGTAGAACATAAAGTCCTCTGGGAGTATGTCCAGGCACAGTACAACTGAATCATTGTTTTAATTTTTTTAAATTGTTTTAAAAAAATCTTCAGAATGCTGAGTGCTAACCACTATAAGATCTTGAAAAACAAAATAAAACAAAACATATTTTAAGTACATAAAAAATTTGAAACCAAAGATTTGAAATCACATTTCTAAACATTTGTATCAGTTATTATGTAGAGAACTAAGTAACAAGTAATTTTAATAATAATAATAATATTAATAATAATTAACTGGGTTTCCTAAGTAACCAAATGAAAGCAGATAAATTTTGAGGGGTTTTGTTTTGTTTCTTTTATCGTTTTGATTTTCTAAAGCACTTATGTTTCAAAGGGTGTCTTTCTCTTCAGGCACTGCTGCACCCAGCATGTGGAAGGGAGTTTACTCACAGTTTCTCTCAGGGACAGCCCACATCTTCATTCCTTCTACACTATGACTTCCTTACCTCAGATGATTGGTGAACTGAAGCCTTCCAAGTCCATAAACACACTGAGAACCACATTGTTCTAAATCTCCTTCATCCAACAGTTGTAATGAATTGTTTAATTGGTTATGTCTCTATAAAACAAAGTGAAAATGATTTTTGTTACTCTGTGAGAAGAAACAGACATAGAAAATAAATATGTGAATATTGTGAATGTAAACATAGCCTCATATCAAAAAGTTGTAAACTTCCTTCAGGAATAGAATAAGAACAGTACTGTAATAAGGCTTCATATTAAAATAATAAGGCCATTTTAAATTTTATTATAAATTTACTTTGTAGCGTAAAAAAAGATCCAGACTGATTTCCAAAGTGGCTACAATAATACATAATCCTCCCATTGGTATATAAAGCTTCTTCTTTCCACATGTCTTCAACAGCATGTATTATCACTTGTTTTGCCAATGGCAACCTTTCTGACTGGAGAGAGATGGACTGTCAAGGTAGTTTTAATTCACATTTCTTTTCCTGTGACTAAATACACTGTTCACAATTGATTATGTTCATTATTTGGTTCTGTAGACTCATGTTCACATTTTTGTCACTCCCTGCTCATTATGTTTTCTTCCATTGTCAGTATATAAAAATCAGCTCTCACCATATGGTAATTTATTCTGGAGACAACTATTAGAGAACAAAGTGCAGGAACACAGATTTGGGTGACTGAAATTATATGTTCCATCACTGTAAGAGGTTAAGGATAACAGAACTAATAAAATAATAAGTCAACGTATCTATCAAATACTTAAATAGAGCAAGATGGATGATTGTAACTGAGAAAATGTTCCCTAATATTTAAAATTTGAAGTTTTGTGTCTAAGGATTATAGATAGAAGTAAATATCAAAATATAAAATCAAAGTAAATATTATTTAAGTGCTTGGAGAGGGACATATGTTATATAAAACAGAAAGAATATAAAAAAAAAAAGACAAGTGCTTGGTATCAGAAGTGCATTCACCAACTTTAGGAGATCTAACTAAATATAAAAATTCAAAAGGCACTGAAACCATCTGGACCAGGGCTTTTATTTTTGGGGAGGCTTTTAATGACAGCTTCAATTTCCTTAAGGGTTATAGGCCTGTTTAGGTAATTAATCTGATCTTCATTTAATTTTGGAAGATGGTGCCTGTCCAGAAAGCTGTCCATTTCTTCCAGGTTTTCCATTTTTGTGGAATACAGATTTTCAAAATATGAC
>PVIH01023855.1:0-23945 GCA_004025045.1 Sigmodon hispidus
GAGTTATGTCTGCCTACTTACTCAAAGACCTAGAACTTCCTAAAGTATATCTGCCTAGTTACTAAAACATAAAGAAATTACTGAGCTATTTCTGCCTATTTATTCAAAGATCAGGTAAGTTCTAAAGTATATCTGCCTACCAACTCAGAGATCAAGAACTTCCTAAGTTTTATCTGCCTAGTTACTAAAAGATCAAGAACTTTCTGAGCTATGTCTGCCTAGCTACTCAAAGATCAAGTACTTCCTACAGAATTCCAGTCTAGTTACTCAATGACCAAGAACGTCCTGAACTATTTCTGCCTAGTTACTCTAAGATCAAGAATGTCCTAAAGTATATGGCCTAGTTACTCAAAAATCAAGTACTTCCTAAGCTATTCCTGCCTAGTTCCTCAGTGATCAAGAACTTTCTAAGCTTTATTTGCCTAAGTGCTCAATGAAAAGAATTCCCTGAGTAGTTGTGCCTAGATATTCATGACTAAGAACTCCCTGAGCTATGTCTACCTACTTAATGAACAAGAACTGCCTGAGCTTGGTCTCCCTACTTGTTCAATGACCAAGAACTTCTTGAGCTATGTCATCCTAGTTGCTCAATGATCTAGAACTTCGTGAGCTATGTCCACCTACTTACTCAATGACCAAGAAACTCCTGAGCTATATCTCCCTACTTACTCAATGACCACGAAATCCCTGTGCTATGTCTGCCTAGTTACTCAATGACGAAGAACTCCCTGAGCTATGTCTTCCACTTACTCAATGAACAAGAACTCCCTGAGCTTGGTTTCCCTACTTACTCAATGACCAAGAACTTCCTGAGATATGTCCTCCTACTTACTCAATGACAAAGAACTCAATGAGGTATGTCTCCCTACTTACTCAATGACCAAGAACTCCCTGAGCTATGTCTGCTTAGTTACTCAATTACCTAGAACTTCCTAAAGTATATCTGCCTAGTTACTAAAACATTAAGAAATTACTGAGCTATTTCTGCCTAGTTACTCAAAGATCAGGTACTTTCTAAAGTATATCTGCATACCTACTCAGAGATCAAGAACTTCGTAAGTTTTGTCTGCCTAGTTACTAAAAGATCAAGAACTTCCTGAGCTTTGTCTGCCTAGCTACTCAAAGATCAAGTGCTTTCTACAGAATATCTGCCTAGTTACTCAATGATCAAGAATGTCCTGAACTATTTCTAACTAGTTACTCAAACATGAAAAACTTCATAAAGTATATGGCCTAGTTACTCAAAAATCAAGAACTTCCTAAGCTATTTCTGTCTAGTTACTCAAAGATCAAGAACGTCCTGAGCTATGTATGCTTAGTTACTCAAAGATCAAGTACTTCCACAGAATATCTAGGTAGTTACTCAATGACCAAGAATGTCCTGAACTATTTCTGCCTAGTAACTCAAAGATCAGAACTTCCTAAAGTATATCTCCCTTGTTAATCAAAAATCAAGAACTTCCTAAGCTATTTCTGACTAGTTACTCAATGATCAGGAACATTCTAATCTTAATCTGCCTAGTTACTCAATGACAAAGAACTCGCTGAGCTATATCTGCCTAGTTACTCAATGACCAAGAACTACCTGAGCTCTGTCTGCCTTGTTACTCAATGATCAAGAACATCCTGAGCTATGTGTGCCTAGTTACTCAATGAGCAAGAACTTCCTGAGCACTGTCTGCCTAGTTACTCAATGACCATGAAGTCCTTAGTTATGACTACTTATTCAATGACCAAGAACTTACTGATCTATGTCTACCTACTTACCTAATGACCAAGAATTCCCTGAACTATGTCTGCGTACTTACTCAATGACCAAGAACTTCCTGAGCTATATCTCTCTTCTTACTCAATGACCAAGAACTTCCTGATCTATGTTTGACTAGTTGCTCAATGACTGAGAACTTCCTGAGCTATGTCTGCCTAGTTACTCATTCACCAAGAACTCCCTGAGCTATGTCTTCCTACTTACTCAGTGACCAAGAAGTCCCTGAGCTATATATGCCTAATTACTCAATAACCAAGAACTTCCTGAGCAATGTCTTCCTAGTTACTCAATGACCAAGAACAACCTGAGCTATGTCTGCCTTGTTAATCAATGACCAAGAACTTCCTGAGCTATGTTTTCCTAGTTGCTCAATGACCTAGAACTTCCTGAGCTATGTCTGCCTAGTTAGTTAATGACCAAGAACTCCCTGAGTTATGTCTGCCTAGTTACGCAATGACCAAGAACTTCCTGATATATGTCTTCCTACTTACTCAATGACCAAGAAGTCCCTGAGCTATGTCTTCCTACTTACTCAATGACCAATAACTTCCTGAGCTATGTCTGCCTTGTTAATCAATGACCAAGAACATCCTGAGCTATGTTTTCCTAGTTGCTCAATGACCTAGAACTTCCTGAGCTATGTCTGCCTAGTTACTTAATGACCATGAACTCCCTGAGCCATGTCTACCTAGTTACTCAACGACCAAGAACTTCCTGAGCTAGGTCTGCCTAGTTACTCAAAGATATAAAACTCTCTGAGCTATGTCTGCCTAGTTACTCAATGACCAAGGACTCCCTGAGCTATATCTGCCTAGTTACTCAATGACCAAGAACTCCCTGAGCTTAGTCGGCTTTGTTACTAAATGTCCAAGAACTTACTAAGCTAGGTTGCTTAGTTACTCAATGACCGAGAAATTCCTGAGGTAGTTCTGCCTAGTTACTCAATGACAAGTAAAACCTGAGCTATGTCTGCCTTGTTACCAATGACCAAGAAGTTCCTGAGCTATGTCTTCCTACTTATTCAATGACCAAGAAGTCCCTGAGCTATGTCTTCCTCCTTACTCAATGACCAAGAAGTCCCTGAGCTTTGTCTCCCTTGTTACTCAGTGACCAAGATCTTCCTGTGCTATGTTTTCCTAGTTGCTCAATGACCTAGAACTTCCTGAGCTATGTCTGCCTAGTTACTCAATGACCAAGAACACCCTGAGCTTTGTCTGCCTATTTACTCAATGACCAAGAACTTCCTGAGCTAGGTTTGCCTAGTTACTCAAAGATCAAGAACTCCCTAAGCTATGTCTGCCTAGTTACTCTGTGACCATGAACTCCCTGTGCTATGTCTACCTATTTACCCAATGACCAGGAACACCCTGAGCTAGGTCTGCCTTGTTAATCAATGACCAAGGAATTCCTGAGCTATGTCTGCCTAGTTACTCAATGACTAAGATCTTCCTGAGCTAGTTCTGCCTAGTTACTCAAAGATCAAGAACTCCCTGTGCTATGTGTGCCTAGTTACTCAATGACCAAGAACTTTCTGAGCTAGGTCTGCCTTGTTACACAATGACCAAAACCTTCCTGAGATATGTCTGCATAGTTACTCAATGACCTAGAACTTTCTAAAGTATATCTGCCTAGTTACTCAAAGATCAAGAAATTCCTAGGCAATATCTTCCTAGTTACTCAACGATCAGGTACTTTCAAAAGTATGTCGGCCTACCTACTCAGAGATTAAGAACTTCCTAAGCTATCTGCCTAGTTACTAAAGGATAAAGAACTTCCTGAGCTATGTCTACCTTGTTACTCAAATATCCAGTTCTTCCTACAGAATATCTGCCTATTTACTGAATGACCAAGAAAGTCCTGAACTATTTCTGCCTAGTTAATCACAGATCAAGAACATCCTAAGCTATTTCTGCCTAGTTACTCAATGATCAGGAACTTTCCAAGCTTTATCTGCCTAGTTACTCAATGACCAAGAACCTCCTGAGCTAGGTCTGCCTACCTAATCAATGTCCGAGAACTCCCTGAGCTATGTCTGACTAGGTACTCAATGACAAAGAAATTCCTGAGCTATTTCTGCCTAGTTACTCAAAGATCAGGTCCTGTCTAAAGTTTTCTGCCTACCTACTTAGAGATCAAGAACTTCCTAAGCTTTATCTGCCTTTCTACAAAAAGATCTAGTACTTCCTAAGCTATGTTTGCCTAGTTACACAATGATCAAGTACTTCCTTCAAAATATCTGCCTAGTTACTCAGTGACCAAGATCATCCTGAACTATTCCTGCCTAGTTACTCAAAGATCAAGAACTTTCTAAAATATATGGCCTAGTTACTAAAAAATCAAGAACTTCCTAAGCTATTTCTGCCTAGTGATTCAGTTATCAGGAAGTTTCTAAGCTTTATCTGCCTAGTTACTCAATGACCAAGAAGTCCCTGAGCTATGTCTGCCTAGTTACTCAATGAATCACAACTCCTGTGTTTTGTCTGACTACTTACTCAATGAACATGAACTTCCTGAGCTTTGTCTCCCTACTTATTCAATGACCAAGAAGTCCATGAGCTTTGTCTGCCTAGTTACTCAGTGACTAAAATCTCCCTGAGCTAGGTCTGCCTTGTTACTCAATGACCAAGAACTTCCTGAGCTATAACTCCCTACTTACTCAATGACCAAGAACAACCTGAGCTTGTGTGCCTAGTTATTCAGTGTCTAAGAACTCCCTGAGCTATGTCTGCCTAGTTACTCTATGACAAAAAAAACTCCCTGAGCTATGTCTGCCTAGTTACTCAATGCCCAAAAAATTCCTCAGCTATGCCTGCCTAGTTATTCAAACCAAGAACTTCCTGAGCTATGTCTCCCTACATACTAAATGACCAAGAAATCCCTGAGCTATGTCTTCCAAGTTACTCAATGACCAAGGCTTCCTGAGCTGGGTCTGCCTAATTACTCAATGACCAAGAACTTCCTGGGCTATGTCTGCCTAGTTACGCAATGACCAAGAACTCCTGAATTTTGTCTCACAACTTAATCCATGACCAAGGACTTCCTGAGCTATGTATGACAACTTACTCAATGAACAAGAACTCTCTGAGCTATGTCTGCCTAGTTAATCAATGACTAAGAACTCCCTGAGCTATGTCTCCATACTTACTCAATAACCAAGAACTCCCTGAGCTATGTCTCCATACTTACTCAATAACCAAGAACTTCCTGAGCTATATCTCCCTACTTACTCAGTAACCAAGAACTTCCTGAGCTATGTTTGCTACTGGCTCACTGACATAGAACTCCTGAGCTATATCTGCCTTGTTACTCAATGATCAAGAAATTCCTGAGCTATGACTCTCTACTTGCTCAATGACCAAGAACTCCCTGAGCTATGTCTGCCTAGTTGCTTAATGACCAAGAATTTCCTGAGCTAGGTCTGCCTAGTTACTCAATGACCTAGAACTCCCTAAAGTATATCTGCGAAGTTACTCAAACATCAAGAAATTATTGACCTATTTCTGCCTAGTTACTCAAAGATCAGGTACATTCTAAAGTATATCTGCTTACCTACTCAGAGATCAAGAATTTCCTAAACTATCTGTCTAGTTATTCAAAGACCAAGAACTTCCTTAGCCATCTTTGCTTAGTTACTCAATGACCAAGAACTCCCTGAGAGAGGTCTGCCTTGTTACTCAATGACCAAGAACATCCCGAGTTATGTCTACATAGTTGTTCAATGACCTAGAACTTCCTAAAGTATATCTGCCTTGTTACAAAAAAATAAAGAAATTACAGAGCTATTTCTGCCTAGTTACTCAAAGATCAGGTACATTCTAAAGTATATCTGACTACCTACTCAGAAAGGAAGAACTTCATAAGTTTTGTCTGCCTAGTTACGAAAAGATCAAGAACTCCCTGAGCTACATCTGCCTAGTTACTCAATGACAAAAATACTCCCTGAGCTTTGTCTGCCTAGTTGCTCAATGCCCAAAAACTTCCTCAGCTATGCCTGCCTAGTTACTCAAACCAAGAACTTACTGAGCTATGTCTGCCTTGTTGCTCAATGACCAAGAAATTCCTGAACTAGGTCAGCCGAGTTGCTCAAAGATCAAGTACTCCTTGAGCTATGTCTGCCTTCTTAATCCATGACCAAGAACTCCCTGAACTATGTTTGCTTAGTTACTCAATGACCAAGGACTCCGTGGGCTAGGTCTGCCTTGTTACACAAAGACCAAAAACTTCCTGAGCTATATCTGCCTATTTATTCAATGACCTAGAACTTCCTAAAATATACCTGCCTAGTCACACAAACATCAAGAAATTACTGACATATTTCTGCCTAGTTACTCAATGATCAGGTACTTTCTAAAGTATATCTGCCTACCTACTCAGAGATCATGAACTTCCTAAGTTTTTTCTGCTTAGTTACTAAAAGATCATGAACCTCCTGATCTATGTCTTCCTACTTACTCATTGACCAACAACTCCCTGAGCTATGTCTTCCACTTATTCAATGACCAAGAACTCCCTGAGCTTGGTCTCCCTACTTACTCAATGACCATGAACTTCCTGAGCTATATATGCCTAATTACTCTATGACCAAGAACTTCCTGTGCTATATCTCCCTTCTTATTCAATAACCAAGAACTTCCTGATCTATGTTTGCCTAGTTTCTCTATGACCCAGAACGTCCTGAGAAATGTCTGCCTAGTTACTCAATGACCAAGACCTCCCAGAGCTCTGTCTCCCTACTTACTCAATGACCAAGACTCCCTGAGCTATGTCTTCCAAGTTACTCAATGAAAAAGAACTCCTGAGTTATGTCTGACTACCTACTCAATGACCATGAAATTTTTGAGCTTTGACTCCCTACTTACTCAATGACCAAGAACTCCCTGAGCTTTGTCTGCTTGTTACTCAGTGACTAAGAACTCCCTGAGCTAGTTCTTCCTTGTTACTCAATGACCAAGAACTTCCTGAGCTATATTTCCCAACTTACTCAATGATCAAGAACTCCCTGAGATTGTAGGCCTAGTTATTCAGTGTCTAAGAACTCCCTGAGTTATGTCTGCCTAGTTACTCAATGACCAAGAACTTCCTGAGCTATGTCTCCCTTCTTACTCAATGACCAAGTACTCCCTGAGCTTTGTCTGCCTAGTTAGTCAATGACACAAAAACTCCCTGAGCTTTGACTGCCTAGTTACTCAATGCCCAAAATCTTCCTCAGCTATGCCTGCCTAGTTACTCAAACAAGAACTTCCTGAGCTATGTCTGCCTTGTTACTCAATGACCAAAAATTCCTGAGCTATGTTTTCCTACTTGCTCAATGACCTAGAACTTCCTGAGTAATGTCTGCCTTGTTACTCAATGACCAAGAACTTCCAGAGCTAGTTCGAACCTAGTTACTCAAAGATCTAGAACTCCCTGAGCTATGTCTGCCTAGTTATTCAAAGACCAAGACTTCCCTGTGCTATATCTACCTAGTTTCCCAATGACCAAGAACTCCCTGAGCTAGGTCTGCCTTGTTACTCAATGACCAAGAACTACCTGAGCTAGGTCTGCCTAGTTACTCAATGACCAAGAACTTTTGAGCTAGGTTTTTCTTGTTACTCAATGACTAAGAACTTTCCAAGATATGTCTGCATAGTTACTCAATGACCTAGAACTTCCTAAATTATATCTACCTTGTTACTCAAAGATCAAGAAATCCCATAGCTGTATCTTCTTAGTTACTCAAAGATCAGGTACTTTCTAAAGTATATCTTCCTACCTACTCAGAGATCAAGAACTTACTTAGCTATCTCCCTAGTTTCTCAAGGATCAAGAACTTCCTGAGCTATGTCTACCTGGTTACTCAAAAATCAAGTTCTTCCTACAGAATGTCTGCCTATTTACTGAAGGACCAAGAAAGTCCTGAACTGTTTCTGTGTAGTTCCTCAAAGATCTAGAACTTCCTTAAGTATATCTGCTTATTTACTCAAAAATCAAGAACTTCCTCAGCTATTTCTGCCTAATTACTCAATAATCAGGAACTTTCTAAGCTTTATCTGCCTAGTTACTCAATGACCAAGAAATTCCTGAGCTGGTCTCCCTACTTAATCAATGACCAAGTACTCCCTGAGCTATGTCTGCCTATTACTCAATGAGCAAGAAATTCCTGATCTATGTTTGCCTAGTGGCTTAATGACCTAGAACGTCCTGAGCAATGTCTGCCTAATTACTCATTGAACAAGAACTCCCTGAGCTATGTCTCCCTTCTTACTCAATGACCAAGACTCCCTGAGCTATGTCTGCCTTGTTAATAAATGACCAAGAACATCCTGAGCTATGTTTTCCTAGTTGCTCAATGACCTAGAACTTCCTGTGCTATGTCTGCCTAGTTACTTAATGACCATGTACTCCCTCAGCCATGTCTGCCTAGTTACTCAACAACCAAGAACTTCCTGAGCTAGGTCTGCCTAGTTACTCAAAGATACAAAACTCTCCTAGCTATGTCTGCCTAGTTACTCAATGTCCAAGGACTCCCTGAGCTATATCTGCCTAGTTACTCAATGACCAACAACTCCCTGAGCTTGGTCAGCCTTGTTACTAAATGTCCAAGAACTTACTGAGCTAGGTTGCCTAGATACTCAATGACGAGAAATTCCTGAGCTAGTTCTAGGTAGTTACTCAATGACAAGTAAGACCTGAGCTATGTCTGCCTTGTTACCAATGACCAAGAAGTTCCTGAGCTATGTCTTCCTACTTACTCAATGACCAAGAAGTCCCTGAGCTATGTCTTCCTACTTACTCAATGACCAAAAAGTCCCTGAGCATTTTCTGCCTTGTTACTCAGTGACCAAGACCTTCCTGTGCTATGTTTTCCTAGTTGCTCAATGACCTAGAACATCCTGAGCTATGTCTGCCTAGTTACTCAATGACCAAGAACTCCCTGAACTATGTTTGCTTAGTTACTCAATGACCAAGGACTCCGTGGGCTAGGTCTGCCTTGTTACACAAAGACCAAAAACTTCCTGAGCTATATCTGCCTATTTATTCAATGACCTAGAACTTCCTAAAATATATCTGCCTAGTCACACAAACATCAAGAAATTACTGACATATTTCTGCCTAGTTACTCAATGATCAGGTACTTTCTAAAGTATATCTGCCTACCTACTCAGAGATCATGAACTTCCTAAGTTTTTTCTGCCTAGTTACTAAAAGATCAGAAACTTCCTGATCTATGTCTTCCTACTTACTCATTGACCAACTACTCCCTGAGCTATGTCTTCCACTTATTCAATGACCAAGAACTCCCTGAGCTTGGTCTCCCTACTTACTCAATGACCAAGAACATCCTGAGCTATATATGCCTAATTACTCAATGACCAAGAACTTCCTGTGCTATATCTCCCTTCTTACTCAATAACCAAGAACTTCCTGATCTATGTTTGCCTAGTTGCTCTATGACCCAGAACGTCCTGAGAAATGTCTGCCTAGTTACTCAATGACCAAGACCTCCCAGAGCTCTGTCTCCCTACTTACTCAATGACCAAGACTCCCTGAGCTATGTCTTCCAAGTTACTCAATGAAAAAGAACGCCTGAGTTATGTCTGACTACTTAC
Organism: Sigmodon hispidus; assembly: GCA_004025045.1. Taxonomy (NCBI): domain Eukaryota; kingdom Metazoa; phylum Chordata; class Mammalia; order Rodentia; family Cricetidae; genus Sigmodon; species Sigmodon hispidus. The sequence goes on from PVIH01023855.1 coordinate 9,358, forward strand.
TCAATGACCATGAACTTTTTGAGCTTTGACTCCCTACTTACTCAATGACCAAGAACTCCCTGAGCTTTATCTGCTTGTTACTCAGTGACTAAGAACTCCCTGAGCTAGTTCTTCCTTGTTACTCAATGACCAAGAACTTCCTGAGCTATATTTCCCAACTTACTCAATGATCAAGAACTCCCTGAGATTGTGGGCCTAGTTATTTAGTGTCTAAGAACTCCCTGAGTTATGTCTGCCTAGTTACTCAATGACCAAGACTCCCTGAGCTATGTCTGCCTTGTTAATCAATGACCAAGAACATCCTGAGTTATGTTTTCCTAGTTGCTCAATGACCTAGAACTTCCTGTGCTATGTCTGCCAAGTTACTTAATGACTATGTACTCCCTGAGCAATGTCTGCCTAGTTACTCAACGACCATGAACTTCCTGAGCTAGGTCTGACTAGTTACTCAAAGATACAAAACTCTTGGAGCTATGTATGCCTAGTTACTCAATGACCAAGGACTCCCTGAGCTATATCTGCCTAGTTACTCAATGACCAAGAACTCCCTGACCTTGGTCGGCCTTGTTACTAAATGTCCAAGAACTTACTGAGCTAGGTTGCCTAGTTACTCAATGACCGAGAAAATCCTGAGCTATTTCTGCCTAGTTACTCAATGACAAGTAAGACCTGAGCTATGTCTGCCTTGTTACCAATGACCAAGAAGTTCCTGATCTATGTCTTCCTACTTACTCAATGACCAAGATTTCCCTGAGCTATGTCTTCCTCCTTACTCAATGACCAAGAAGTCCCTGAGCTTTGTCTGCCTTGTTACTCAGTGACCAAGAACTTCCTGTGCTATGTTTTCCTAGTTGCTCAATGACCTAGAACTTCCTGAGCTATGTCTGCCTAGTTACTCAATGACAAGAACTTCCTGAGCTAGGTTTGCCTAGTTACTCAAAGATCAAGAACTCCCTAAGCTATGTCTGCCTAGTTTCTCAATGACCATGAACTACCTGTGCTATGTCTACCTATTTACCCAATGACCAAGAATTCCCTGAGCTAGGTCTGCCTTGTTAATCAATGACCAAGGAATTCCTGAGCTAAGTCTGCCTAGTTACTCAATGACCAAGATCTTCCTGAGCTAGTTCTGCCTAGTTACTCAAATATCAACAACTCCCTGAGCTATGTCTACCTAGTTACTCAATTACCAAGAACATTCTGAGCTAGGTCTGCCTTGTTACACAATGACCAAAACCTTCCCGAGATAGGTCTGCATAGTTACTCAATGACCTAGAACTTTCTAAAGTATATCTCCCTAGTTACTCAAAGATCAAGAAATTCCTAGGCAATATCTTCCTAGTTACTCAAAGATCAGGTACTTTCTAAAGTATGTCGGCCTACCTACTCAGAGATTAAGAACTTCCTAAGCTATCTGCCTAGTTACTAAAGGATAAAGAACTTCCTGAGCTATGTCTACCTTGTTACTCAAATATCAAGTTCTTCCTACAGAATATCTGCCTATTTACTGAATGACCAAGAAAGTCCTGAACTATTTCTGCCTAGTTAATCACAGATCAAGAACATCCTAAGCTATTTCTGCCTAGTTACTCAATGATCAGGAACTTTCCAAGCTTTATCTGCCTAGTTACTCAATGACCAAGAACCTCCTGAGCTAGGTCTGCCTACTTAATCAATGTCCAGGAACTCCCTGAGCTATGTCTGACAAGGTATTCAATGACAAAGAAATTCCTGAGCTATTTCTGCCTAGTTACTCAAAGATCAGGTCCTTTCTAAAGTTTATCAGCCTACCTATTAGAGATCAAGAACTTCCTAAGCGTTATCTGCCTTTCTACGAAAAGATCTAGTACTTCCTAAGCTATGTTTGCCTAGTTACACAATGATCAAGTACTTCCTTCAAAATATCTGCCTAGTTACTCAGTGACCAAGATCATCCTGAACTATTTCTGCCTAGTTACTCAAAGATCAAGAACTTTCTAAAATATATGGCCTAGTTACTAAAAAATCAAGAACTTCCTAAGCTATTTCTGCCTAGTGATTCAGTTATCAGGAAGTTTCTAAGCTTTATCTGCCTAGTTACTCAATGACCAAGAAGTCTCTGAGCTATGTCACCTAGTTAGTCAATGAATCACAACTCCTGTGTTTTGTCTGACTACTTACTCAATGAACATGAACTTCCTGAGCTTTGTATCCCTACTTATTCAATGACCAAGAAGTCCATGAGCTTTGTCTGCCTATTTACTCAGTGACTAAGAACACCCTGAGCTTGGTCTGCCTTGTTACTCAATGACCAAGAACTTCCTGAGCTATAACTCCCTACTTACTCAATGACCAAGAACAAACTGAGCTCGTATGCCTAGTTATTTAGTGTCTAAGAACTCCCTGAGCTATGTCTGCCTAGTTACTCTATGACAAAAAAAACTCCCTGAGCTATGTCTGCCTAGTTACTCAATGCCCAAAAATTTCCTCAGCTATGCCTGCCTAGTTATTCAAACCAAGAACTTCCTGAGCTATGTCTCCCTACATACTAAATGACCAAGAAATCCCTGAGCTGTGTCTGCCATGTTACTCAATGACAAGGCTTTCTGAGCTAGGTCTGCCTAATTACTCAATGACCAAGAACTTCCTGTGCTATGTCAGCCTACTTACACAATGACCAAGAACTCCTGAATTATGTCTCAATAATATTAAGTAAAGAATACTTAATCCATGACCAAGGACTTCCTCAGCTATGTATGCCAACTTACTCAATGAACAAGATCCCCCTGAGCTATGTCTGCCTAGTTAATAAATGACCAAGTACTCCCTGAGCTATGTCTCCATACTTACTCAATAACCAAGAACTCTCTGAGCTATGTCTCCATATTTACTCAATTACCAAGAATTTCCTGAACTATATCTCCCTACTTACTCAGTAACCAAGAACTTCCTGAGCTAGGTTTGCCTAGTGGCTCACTTACATAGAACTCCTGAGCTATATCTGCCTTGTTACTCAATGATCAAGAAATTCCTGAGCTATGACTCCCTACTTGCTCAATGACCAAGAACGCCCTGAGCTATGTCTGCCTAGTTGCTTAATGACCAAGAACTTCCTGAGCTAGGTCTGCCTGGTTATTCAATGACCAAGACATCCCTGTGCTATATCTACCTAGTTTCCCAATGACCAAGAACTCCCTGAGCTATGTCTGCCTTGTTACTCAGTGACTAAGAACTTCCTGAGCTAAGTCTGCCTAGTTACTCAATGAGCAAGAACTTCCTGAGCTAGTTCTGCCTAGTTACTCAAAGATCAAGAACTCCTTGAGCTATGTCTGCCTAGTTACTCAATGACCAAAAACTTCCTGAGCTAGGTGTGTCTTGTTACTCAATGACTAAGAACTTTCCAAGATATGTCTGCATAGTTACTCAATGACCTAGAACTTCCTAAATTATATCTGCCTAATTACTCAAAGATCAGGTGCTTTCTAAAGTATATGTTCCTACATACTCAGAGATCAAGAACTTCCTAAGCTATCTCCCTAGTTTCTCAAGGATCAAGAACTTCCTGAGCTATGTCTACCTGGTTACTCAAAAATCAAGTTCTTCCTACAGAATATCTGCCTATTTACTGAATGACCAAGAAAGTCCTGAACTATTTCTGCCTAGTTCCTCAAAGATCTAGAACTTCCTAAAGTATATCTGCCTCTTTACTCAAAAATCAAGAACTTCCTAAGCTATTTCTGCCTAATTACTCAATAATCAGGAACTTTCTAATCTTTATCTGCCTAGTTACTCAATGACTAAGAACTTCCTGAGCTGGTCTTCCTACTTAATCAATGACCAAGTACTCCCTGAGCTATGTCTGCCTATTACTCAATGACCAAGAACTTCCTGATCTATGTTTGCCTAGTTGCTCAATGACCTAGAATGTCCTGAGCAATGTCTGCCTAGTTACTCAATGAACAAGAACTCCCTGAGCTATGTCTCCCTTCTTACTCAATGACCAAGTCTCTATGAGCTATGTCTGCCTAGTTACTCAATGACAAGAAAGACCTGAGCTATGTCTGCCTTGTTACCCAATGACCAAGGAGTTCCTGAGCTATGTCTTCCTACTTACTCAATGACCAAGAAGACCCTGAACTTTGTCTTCTTGGTTACTCAATGACCAAGAACTATCTGAGCTATGCCTGACTTGTTACTCAATGACCAAGAACTTCATGAGCTCTGTTTTCTTAGTTGCTCAATGACCTAGAACACCTTGAGCTATTTCTGCCTAGTTACTCAATGAACAATAATTCGTGAGCTAGGTCTGCGTAGTTACTCAAAGATCAAGAACTCTCTGAGCTATGTCTGCCTACTTAATCCATGATCAAGAACTCCCTGAACTATGTTTGCTTATTTACTCAAGGACCAAAGACTCCATGGGCTAGGTATGCCTTGTTACACAATGACCAAAACTTCCTGAGCTATATCTGCCTTGTTACTCAATGACCTAGAACTTCCTAAAGTATATCTGCCTACTTACTAAAACATTAAGAAATTACTGAGCTATTTCTGCCTAGTTACTCAAAGATGAGGTACGTTCTAAAGTATATCTGCCTACCTACTCAGAGATCATGAACTTCCTAAGTTTTTTCTGCCAAGTTACTAAAAGATCAAGAACTTCCTGAGATATGTCAGCATAGTTACTCAAAGATTAAGTACTTCTTACAGAATATCTGTCTATTTACACAATGATCAATTATGTCCTAAACTATTTCTGCCTAGTTACACAAAGAACAAGAACTTAATAAAGTATATGTCCTAGTTACTCAAAAATCAAGAACTTCCTAAGCTATTTCTGCCTAGTTCCTCAGTGATCAGGAACTTTCTAAGAATTATCTGCCTAGGAATTCAATGACCACGAAATCCCTGAGCTTCTATGTCTAGTTATTCAATGACTAAGAACTCCCTGAGCTATGTCTGCCTAGTTACTCAATGACAAAGAACTTCCTGAGCTATGTCTTCCAATTATTCAATGACCAAGAACTTCCTGAGCTATGTCTCCCTACTTACTAAATGACCAAGTACTCCCTGAGCTATTTCTGCCTAGTTAGTCAATTACAAAAAAACTCCCTGAGCTTTGTCTGCCTAGTTACTCAATGCCCAAAAACTTCCTCAGCTATGCCTGCCTAGTTACTCAAACCAAGAACTTCCTCAGCTATGTCTGCCTTTTTGGTCTATGACCAAAAATTCCTGACCTATGTTTTCCTAGTTGCTCAATGACCTAGAACTTCCTGAGTAATGTCTGCCTAGTTACTCAATGACCAAGAACTTCCTGAGCTAGTTCCACCTAGTTACTCAAAGATCAAGAACTCCCTGAGCTATGTCTGCCTAGTTACTCAATGAACAAGACCTCCCTGTGCTATGTGTACCTAGTTTCCCAATGACCAAGAACTCCCTGAGCTATGTCTGCCTTGTTACTCAATGACCAGGAACTGCCTGAGCTAGGTCTGCCTAGTTACTCAATGACCAAGAACTTTCTGAGCTAGTTCTGCCTAGTTACTCAAAGATCAAGAACTCCTTGAGCTTTGTCTGCCTAGTTACTCAATGACCAAGAACTTCCTGAGCTAGGTGTGTCTTGTTACTTAATGACTAAGAACTTCCCAAGATATGTCTGCATAGTTACTCAATGACCAAGAACTTCCTAAATTATATCTGCCTAGTTACTCAAAGATCAAGAAATCCCAGAGCTGTATCTTCCTAGTTACTCAAAGATCAGGTGCTTTCTAAAGTATGTGTTCCTACCTACTCAGAGATCAAGAACTTCCTAGGCTATCTCCCTAGTTTCTCAAGGATCAAGAACTTCCTCAGCTATGTCTACCTGGTTACTCAAAAATCAAGTTCTTCCTACAGAATATCTGCCTATTTACTGAATGACCAAGAAAGTCCTGATCTATATCTGCCTAGTTCCTCAAAGATCTAGAACTTCTTGAAGTATATCTGCCTATTTACTCAAAAATCAAGAACTTCCTAAGCAATTTCTGCCTAATTACTCAATAATCAGGAACTTTCTAAGCTTTATCTGCCTAGTTACTCAATGACCAAGAACTTTCTGAGCTGGTCTCCCTACTTAATCAATGACCATGTACTCCCTGAGCTATGTCTGCCTAATACTCAATGACCAAGAACTTCCTGATCTATGTTTGCCTAGTTGCTCAATGACCTAGACCGTCCTCAGCAATGTCTGCCTAGTTACACAATGACCAAGAACTATGTGAGCTACGTTTGCCTTGTTACTCAATGATCAAGAACATCCTGAGCTATGAGTGCCTAATTACTCATTGACCAAGAACTTCCTGAGCAATGTCTGCCTAGTTACTCATTGACCATGAACTCCTTAGTTATGTCTGACTACTTATTCAATGACCAGGAACTTACTGAGCTATCTCTACCTACTTACTTAATGAGCTAGAATTCCCTGAACTATGTCTGCATACATACTCAAACACCAAGAACTTACTGAGCTATATCTCCATTCTTACTCAATGACCAAGAACAACCTGATCTATGTTTGCCTTGTTGCTCAATGACTGAGAACTTCCTGAGCTATGTCTGCCTAGTTACTCATTCACCAAGAACTCCCTGAGCTATGTCTCCCTACTTACTCAATGACCAAGAACTCCTTGAGCTATATCTGCCTAGTTACTCAATGACCGAGAACTACATGAGCTATGTCTGCCTAGTTACTCAATGACCAAGAAGTTCCTGAGCTATGTCTTCCTACTTACTCAATGACCCAGAAGTCCCTGAGCTTTGTCTTTCTTAGTTACTCAATGACCAAGAACATCCTGAGCTATGTCTGCCTTGTTAATCAATGACCAAGAACTTCCTGAGGTATGTTTTCCTAGTTGCTCAATGACCTAGAACTTCCTGAGCTATGTCTGCCTAATTACTTAATGACAAAGATCTCCCTGAGCCATGTCTGCCTAGTTACTCAGTGACCAAGAACTTCCTGAGCTAGTTCTACCTAGTTACTCAAAGATACAAAACTCTCTGGACTATGTTTGCCTAGTTACTCAATAACCATGGACTCCTTGAGCTATATCTGCCTAACTACTCAATGACCAAGAACTCCCTGAGCTTGGTCGGCCTTGTTACTAAATGACCAAGAACTTACTGAGCTAGTTTGCCTAGTTACTCAATGACCAAAATTCCTGAGCTAGTTCTGCCTAGTTACTCAATGACAAGTAAGACCTGAGCTATGTCTGCCTAGTTACTCAATGACCAAGCACTCCCTGTGCTATATCTACATAGTTAGCCAATGACCAAGAACTCCCTGAGCAAGGTTGGCCTTGTTATTCAATGATAAAGGACTTCCTGAGCTAGGTCTGCCTAGTAGTCAATGACCAAGATCTTCCTGAGCTAATTCTGCCTAGTTACTCATATATCAAGAACTCCCTGAGCTATGTCTGCCTAGTTACTCAATGACCTAGAACTTTCTTAGCTAGGTCTGCCATGTTACGCAATGACCAAGACCTTCCTGAGATATGTCTGCATAGTTACTCAATGACCTAGAACTTTCTAAAGTATATCTGCCTAGTTACACAAAGATCAAGAAATTCCTAGGCAAAATCTTCCTTGTTACTCAAAGATCAGGTACTTTCTAAAGTATATCGGCCTACCTACTCAGAGATTAAGAACTTCTTAAGCTATCTGCCTATTTACTAATGGATCAAGAACTTCCTGAGCTATGTCTACCTTGTTACTCAAATATCAAGTTCTTCCTACAGAATATCTGCATATTTACTGAATGACCAAGAAAGTCCTGAACTATTTCTGCCGAGTTAATCACACATCAAGAACTTCCTAAGCTATTTCTGCCTAGTTACTCAATGATCAGGAACTTTCCAAGCTTTATCTGCCTAGTTACTCAATGACCAAGAACTTCCTGAGCTAGGTCTGCCTACTTAATCAATGACCAAGAACTTCCTGAGCTATGTCTGACTGGTTACTCAATGACAAAGAAATTCCTGAGCTATTTCTGCCTAGTTACTCAAAGATCAGGTCCTTTCTAAAGTTTATCTGCCTACCTACTTAGAGATCAAGAACTTCCTAAGCTTTTTCTGGCTTTCAACGAAAATAACTAGAACTTCCTAAGCTATGTTTGCCTAATTACTCAATGAACAAGTACTTCCTTCAAAATATCTGCCCAGTTACAAAATGACCAAGATCATCCTGAACTATTTCTGCCTAGTTACTCAAAGATCAAGAACTTTCTAAAATATATGGCCTAGTTACTAAAATTCAAGAACTTCCTAAGCTATTTCTGCCTAGTGATTCAGTTATCAGGAAGTTTCTAAGCTTTATCTGCCTAGTTACTCAATGACCAAGAAGTCCCTGAGCTTTGTCTGCCTAGTTACTCAATGAATCACAACTCCTGTGTTTTGTCTGGCTATTTACTCAATGAACATGAACTTCCTGAGCTTTGTCTCCCTACTTATTCAATGACCAAGAACTCCATGAGCTTTGTCTGCCTAGTTACTCAGTGACTAATAACTCCCTGAGCTATGTCTGCCTTGTTACTCAATGACCAAGAACTTCCTGAGCTATATCTCCCTACTTTCTCAATGACCAAGAACAACCTGAGCTTCTGTGCCTAGTTATTCAGTGTCTAAAAACTCCCTGAGCTATGTCTGCCTTGTTACTCTGACAAAAAAAAAAAACTCCCTGAGCTATGTCTGCCTAGTTACTCAATGCCCCAAAACTTCCTCGGCTATGCCTGCCTAGTTATTTAAACCAAGAACTTCCTGAGCTATATCTCCCTACATTCTAAATGACCAAGAAATCCCTGAGCTTTGTCTGCCAAGTTACTCAATGACCAAGGCTTCCTCAGCTGGGTCTGCCTAATTACTCAATGACCAAGAACTTCCTGTGCTATTTCAGGCAAGTTAGGCAATGACCACGAACTCCTGAATTATGTCTCACTACTTAATCCATGACCAAGGACTTCCTGAGCTATGTATGCCAACTTACTCAATGAACAAGAACCCCCTGAGCTATGTCTGTCTTGTTAATCAATGACCAAGAACTCCCTCAGCTATGTCTCCATACTTACTCAATAGCCAAGAACTCCCTGAGCTATGTCTCCATACTTACTCAATAACCAAGAACTTCCTGAGCTATATCTCCCTACTTACTCAGTAACCAAGATCTCCCTGAGCTATATTTGCCTAGTGGCTCACTGACATAGAACTCCTGAGCTATATCTGCCTTGTTACTCAATGATTAAGAAATTCCTAACCTATGACTCTCTACTTGCTCAATGACCAAGAACTCCCTGAGATATGTCTGCCTAGTTGCTTAGTGACCAAGAACTTCCTGAGCTAGGTCTGCCTAGTTACTCAATGACCTAGAACTTCCTAAAGTATATCTGCCAAGTTACTCAAACATCAAGAAATTATTGACCTATTTCTGCCTAGTTACTCAAAGATCAGGTACATTCTAAAGTATATTTGCCTACATACTCAGAGATCAAGAATATTCTAAATTATCTGTCTAGTTATTCAAAGACCAAGAACTTCCTGGGCCATGCTTGCTTAGTTACTCAATGACCAAGAACTCCCTGAGCGAGGTCTGCCTTGTTACTCATTGACCAAGAACATCCCAAGTTATGTCTACATAGTTGCTCAATGACCTAGAATTTCCTTAAGTATATCTGCCTACTTACTAAAAAGTAAAGAAATTACAGAGCTACTTCTGCCTAGTTACTCAAAGATCAGGTACATTCTTAAGTATATCTGACTACCTACTCAGAGATGAAGAACTTCATAAGTTTTGTCTGCCTAGTTATGAAAAGATCAAGAACTCCCTGAGCTTTGTCTGCCTAGTTAATCAATGACAAAAAAACTCCCTGAGCTTTGTCTGCCTAGTTGCTCAATGCCCAAAAACTTTCTCAGCTATGCCTGCCAAGTTACTCAAACCAAGAACTTCCTGATCTATATCTTCCTACTTACTCATTGACCAACAACTCCCTGAGCTATGTCTTCCCCTTATTCAATGACCAAGAACTCCCTGTGCTTGGTATTCCTACTTACTCAATGACCAAGAACTTCCTGAGCTATATATGCCTAATTCCTCAATGACCAAGAACTTCCTGATCTATGTCTTCCTACTTACTCATTGACCAACAACTCCCTGAGCTATGTCTTCCACTTATTCAATGACCAAGAACTCCCTGTGCTTGGTATTCCTACTTACTCAATGACCAAGAACTTCCTGAGCTATATATGCCTAATTACTCAATGACCAAGAACTTCCTGAGCTATGTCTTCCACTCATTCAATGACCAAGAACTTCCTTATCTATGTCTTCCTACTTACTCATTGACCAACAACTCCCTGAGCTATGTCTTCCACTTATTCAATGACCAAGAACTCCCTGTGCTTGGTATACCTACTTACTAAAATGACCAAGAACTTCCTGAGCTATATATGCCTAATTACTCAATGACCAAGAACTTCCTGATCTATGTCTTCCTACTTACTCATTGACCAACAACTCCCTGAGCTATGTCTTCCACTTATTCAATGATCAAAATCTCCCTGAGCTTGGTCTCCCTACTTACTCAATGACCAAGACCTTCCTGAGCTATATATGTATAATTACTCAATGACCAAGAACTTTCTGAGGTATATCGCCCTTCTTACTCAATAACCAAGAACTTCCTGATCTATGTTTGCCTAGTTGTTCTATGACCCAGAACGTCCTGAGAAATGTCTGCCTAGTTACTCAGTGACCTAGAACTCCCAGAGCTCTGTCTCCCTACTTACTCAATGACCAAGATTCCCTGAGCTATGTCTTCCTAGTTACTCAATGAAAAAGAACTCCTGAGTTATGTCTGACTACTTACTCAATGACCATGAACTTTTTGAGCTTTGACTCCCAACTTACTAAATGACCAAGAACTCCCTGAGCTTTGTCTGCCCAGTTACTCAGTGACTGAGAACTCCCTGAGCTAGTTCTTCCTTGTTACTCAATGAACAAGAACTTCCTGAGCTATATTTCCCAACTTACTTAATGATCAAGAACTCCCTGAGATTGTGGGCCTAGTTATTCACTGTCTAAGAACTCCTTGTGTTATGTCTGCCTAGTTACTCAATGACCAAGAACTTCCTGAGCTATGTCTCCCTACTTATTCAATGACCAAGTACTCCCTGAGCTATTTCTGCCTAGTTAGTCAATGACAAAAAACTCCCTGAACTTTGTCGGCCTAGTTACTCAATGCCCAAAAACTTCCTCAGCTATGCCTGCCTAGTTACTCAAACCAAGAACTTCCTGAGCTATGTCTGCCTTGCTACGCAAACACCAAAAATTCCTGAGCTATGTTTTCCTAGTTGCTCAGTGACCTAGAACTTCCTGAGTAATGTCTGCCTAGTTACTCAATGACCAAGTACTTCCTGAGCTAGTTCCATGTAGTTACTCAAAGATCAAGAACTCCTTGAGCTATGTATGCCTAGTTACTCAATGACCAAGACCTCCCTGTGCTATGTTTACATAGTTTCCCAATGACCTAGAACTCCCTGAGCTAGGTCTGCCTTGTTACTCAATGACCAAGAACTTCCTGAGCTAGCTCTGCCTAGTTACTCAATGACCAAGACATTACCGAGCTAGTTCTGCCTAGTTACTCAAAGATCAAGAACTCCTTGATCTATGTCTGCCTAGTTACAAATGAGAAGAAAGACCTGAGCTATGTCTGCCTTGTTACCCAATGACCAAGAAGATCCTGAGCTATGTGTTCTTACTTACTAAATGACCAAGAAGTCCCTGAGCTTTGTCTTCTTTGTTACTCAATGACCAGGAACTACCTGAGCTATGTCTTCCTTGTTACTCAATGACCAAGAACTTCCTGAGCTATGTTTTCCTAGTTGTTCATTGACCAAGGACCCCCTGAGCTATGTCTGCCTAGTTACTCAATGAACAATAATTCCTGAGCTATGTCTGCCTAGTTACTCAAAGATCAAAAACTCCCTGAGCTATATCTGTCTAGATACTCAATGACCAAAAATTTCCTGAGCTAAGTCTGTCTTGTTACTCAATGACCAAGAAATTCCCAAGATATATCTGCATAGTTACTCAATGACCTAGAACATCCTAAATTATATCTGATAGTTACTCAAAGATCAAGAAATCCCTGGGCAGTATCTTCATATTTATTCAAAGATCACATGCTTTCTAAAGTTTATCTTTCTACCTTCGCAGAGATCAAGAACTTCCTAAGGTAACTGCCTAGTTACTAAATGATCAAGAACTTCCTGAGCTTTGTCTGCCTAGCTACTCATGTTCAAGTGGTTCCTACAGAATATCTGCCTAGTTACTCATTGACCAAAAATGTCCTGAACTATTTCTACTTAGTTACTCAATCATGAAGATCTTCATACAGTATATGGCCTAGTTACTCAAAAATCAAGAACATCCTAAGCTAATTCTGCCTAGTTACTCAAAGATCAGGAATGTCCTGAGCTATGTATGCTTAGTTACTCAAAGATCAAGTACTTCCTACAGAATATCTAGGTAGTTACTCAATGACCAAGAATGTCCTGAACTATTTCTGCCTAGTAACTCAAAGATCAAGAAGTTCCTAAAGTATGTCTCCCTTGTTACTCAAAAATCAAGAACTTCCTAAGCAATTTCTGCCTAGTTACTCAATGATCAGGAACATTCTAATCTTAATCTGCCTAGTTAATCAGTGACAAAGAACTCGCTGAGGTATATCTGCCAAGTGACTCAATGATCAAGAACATCCTGAGATATGTGTGCCTAGTTACTCAATGAACAAGAATGTCCTGAGCAATGTCTGCCTAGTTACTCAATGACCATGAACTCCTTAGTTATGTCTGACTACTTATTCAATGACCAAGAACTTACTGAGCTATGTCTACCTACTTACTTAATGAGCAATAATTCCCTGAACTATATCTGCATAGTTACTCAATGACCAAGAACTTCCTGAGCTATATCTCCCTTCTTACTCAATGACCATGAACTTCCTGATCTATGTTTGCCTAGTTGCTCAATGACTGAGAACTTCCTGAGCTATGTCTGCATAGTTACTCATTCACCTAGAACTCCTTGAGCTATGTCTCCCTACTTACTAAATGACCAAGAAGTCCCTGAGCTATATCTGCCTTGTTACTCAATGACCGAGAACTACCTGAGCTATATCTGCCTAGTTACTCAGTGACCAAGAAGTTCCTGAGCTATGTCTGCCTTGCTACGCAATGACCAAAAATTCCTGAGCTATGTTTTCCTAGTTGCTCAGTGACCTAGAACTTCCTGAGTAATGTCTGCCTAGTTACTTAATGACCAAGAACTTCCTGAGCTAGTTCCATATAGTTTCTCAAAGATCAAGAACTCCTTGAGCTATGTCTGCCTAGTTACTCAATGACCAAGACCTCCCTGTGCTATGTTTACCTAGTTTCCCAATGACCAAGAACTCCCTGAGCTAGGTCTGCCTTGTTACTCAATGACCAAGAACTTCCTGAGCTAGGTCTGCCTAGTTACTCAATGACCAAGACATTACCGAGCTAGTTCTGCCTAGTTACTCAAAGATCAATAACTCCTTGAGCTTTATCTGCCTAGTTACTCAATGAACAAGAACTTCCTGAGCTGGTCTCCCTACTTAATCAATCACCATGTACTCCCTGAGCTATGTCTGCCTATTACTCAATAACCAAGAACTTCCTGATCTATGTTTGCCTAGTTGCTCAATGACCTAGAACGTCCTGAGCAATGTCTGCCTAGTTACTCAATGAACAAGAACTCCCTGAGCTATGTCTTCCTTCTTACGCAATGACCTAAACTCCCTGAACTATGTCTGCCTAGTTACTCAATGACAAGAAAGACCTGAGCTATGTCTGCCTTGTTACCCAATGACCAAGAAGATCCTGAGCTATGTGTTCTTACTTACTCAATGACCAAGAAGTCCCTGAGCTTTGTCTTCTTAGTTACTCAATGACCAAGATCTACCTGAGCTATGTCTTCCTTGTTACTCAATGACCAAAAACTTCGTGAGCTATGTTTTCCTAGTTGTTCATTGACCAAGGACCCCCTGAGCTATGTCTGCCTAGTTACTCAATGAACAATAATTCCTGAGCTAGGTCTGCCTAGTTACTCAAAGATCAAAAACTCCCTGAGCTATATCTGCCTAGTTACTCAATGACCAAAAACTTCCTGAGCTAAGTCTGTCTTGTTACTCAATGACCAAGAAATTCCCGAGATATGTCTGCATAGTTACTCAATGACCTAGAACATCCTAAATTATATCTGCCTAGTTACTCAAAGATCAAGAAATCCCTGGGCAGTATCTTCATATTTATTCAAAGATCACATGCTTTCTAAAGTATATCTTTCTACCTTCTCAGAGATCAAGAACTTCCTAAGCTATCTGCCTAGTTCCTAAATGATCAAGAACTTCCTGAGCTATGTCTGCCTAGCTACTCGAAGTTCAAGTGGTTCCTACAGAATATCTGCCTAGTTACTCAATGACCAGGAATGTCCTGAACTATTTCTACTTAGTTACTCAAACATGAAGATCTTCATAAAGTATATGGCCTAGTTACTCAAAAATCAAG
>PVIH01023856.1:0-23942 GCA_004025045.1 Sigmodon hispidus
TCTAGGTTGTTTCCAGGTTCTTGCTATTACAAATAATGCTGCTATGAACATAGTTGAGCTAATACCTTTGGAGTGTGAATGTGCCTCTTTAGGGTATACACCCAGAAATGGTATTGCTGGGTCCTTGGGGAGATTGATTCTCAATTTTCTGAGAAACCTCCATATTGCATTCCAAAGTGGCTGAACAAGCTTACACTCCCACCAACAATGGAGGAGTGTTCCCCTTGCTCCGCATCCTCACCAACATAGGCTGTCATCTGTGCCTTTTATTTTAGCCAATCTAACATGTGTTAGGTGGTATCTCAAAGTTGTTTTGATTTGCATTTCTCTGATGGCTAAAGATGAAGAGCACTTTTTCAGGTGCCTTTCAGCCATTCATAGTTCCTCTGCTGAGAATTCCCTTTTTAGATCTGTACCCCATTTTTTGACAGGGTTATTCAAGGTTTTGGGCTCTAAATTCTTGAGCTCTTTATATACCTTAGAGATCAGTCGTCTATCACTTGTAGGGTTGGTGAAAATCTTTTCCCATTCTGTAGGCTGGCGTTTTGTCTTATTGGCAATGTCCTTGGCTTTGCAGAAGCTTCCCAGCTTCAGGAGATCCCACTTATTAATTGTTGGTCTTAGTGTCTGTGCCACTGGTGTTATATTTAGGAAGTTGTGGCCTATGCCTATTTGTAGAAGTGTATTTCCCACTTTCTTTTCTATCAAGTTCAAAGTGGTTGGGTTTAAGTTGAGGTGTTTGATCCACTTGGATTTGAGTTTTGTGCAGGGTGACAGGCTTGGATCTATTTGCATTTTTCTACACACTTCCATCCAGTTATGCCAAACCATTTGTTAAATATACTATCTTTTTTCCATTGAATGTTTTGGGCCTCTTTGTCAGAGATCAGGTGTTCATAGATTTTTGGGTTAATGTCTGGATCCTCAAATCTATTCCATTGGTCCGCAAGTCTGTTTTTATGCCAAAACCAGGCTATTTTTATTACTGTAGCTCTATAGTATAGCTTGAAGTAAGGGATGGTGATACCTCCTCAGGGTCTTTTGTTGAGTAAAATTGTTTTGGCACTCCTGGCTTTCCTGTTATTCCAAATGAAATTGAGTATTGTTCCTTCAAGATCCAAAAAATATTGTGTTGGGATTTTGATAGGCATTGTAGTGAATCTGTAGATTGCATTTGGTAGAATTGCCATTTTTAATATGTTGATCCTACCAATCCAGGAACATGGGAGACCTTTCCATTTTCTGATATCCTCTTCAATTTCTTTCTTCAATGATTTAAAATTTTTGTCAACTAGTTCTGTTACTTCTTTGGTTATAGTTACACCAAGGTATTTAATATTATTTGCAGCTTATATGAAGGGTAATGTTTCCCTTATTTCTTTTTCAGCTCTTCTATCTTTAGTGTATAGAAGGGCTACTGATTTCTTTGAGTTTATCTTGTATCCTGCTACATTGCTGAAGGTGTTTATCAGCTGTAGCAGTTCCTTAGAAGTATTTTGTGGGTCACTTATGTATACAATCATATTATCTGCAAATAGAGATAACTTCACTTCTTATTTTCCAATTTGTATGCCCTTAATCTCTTTTTGTTACCTTATTGGTTTAGCTAAAACTTCGACAACTATATTGAATAGATAAGGGGAGAGAGGACATCCTTGTCTAGTTTCTGACTTTAGTGGGATTGCTTTGAGTTTTTCTCCATTAAGTTTGATATGGCTGTTGGCGTCTTGTAAATTGGCTTAATTATATTTAGGTATTCTCTCTGTATTCCTGATCTCTCCAGAGCTTTAATCATAAAGGAGTGTTGGATTTTGTCAAAGGCTTTTTCTTCATCTAAAGATATGATCATGTGGTTTTGTTCCTTTAGTTTGTTTATATGATGAATAACATTTACAGTTTTTTGTTTGTTAAACCAGCCTTGCATTTCTGGGATGAAGCCTACTTGGTCATGGTGGATGGTGGATGATATCTTTTATTCATTGTTGTATACAGTTTGACAAAATTTTGTTGAGAATTTTCGCATCAATATTTATGACGGAAATTGGTCTGTAATTCTCCTTCTTTGTTGTGTCTTTGAGAGGCTTGGGTATTAGCGTGATTGTGGCATCATAAAAGGAATTTGGCAATATTCCTTCAGTTTCTACTGTGTGAAATAGTTTGAGGAGTAACAGTAGTAATTCTTCTTTGAGTGTCTGATAGAATTCAGCTCTAAAACCATCTGGACCAGGGCTTTTATTTTTGGGGAGGTTATTAATGACAGCTTCAATTTCCTTAAGGGTTATAGGCCTATTTAGGTATTTAATCTGATCTTCATTCAATTTTGGTAGATGGTACCTGTCCAGAAAGCTGTCCATTTCTTCTAGGTTTTCCATTTTTGTGGAATACGGATTTTAAAATATGACCTGATATTTCTCTGCATTTACTGGGAGTCTGTTGTTATGTCCCCCTTTTCATTTCTGATTTTGTTGATTTGGACACTCTCTCTCTGTTTTTTTCATTAGTTTGGATAAGGGCTTATCTATCTTGTTAATTTTCTGAAAGAACCAACTCTTAGATTCGTTGATTCTTTCTATTGTTCTTTTTGTTTCAATTGTATTGATATCAGCTCTAAGTTTGATTATTTCCTGCCATCTACTCCTTATAGGTGAGTTTGCTTCTAATTGTTCTAAGACTTTCAGCAGCGCTGATAGGTCTCTAGTGTGGGATTACTCAAGGTTTTTCATATAGACATCTAGTGCTATGAATTTTTCTCTTAAGACTACTTTCATTGTGTCCCACAAGTTTGGATACGTTGTAGATTCATTTTCATTGCATTCTAGGAAGACTTTGATTTCTTTCTTAATTTCTTTCTTCACCTAGAGATGGTTCAACTGAGTGATGTTTAGTTTCCCTGAGTTCGTAGGCTTTCTTTGGGTTTTGAAGTTGTTGAACTCTAACTTTAGGCCCTGATGGTCCAATATGTTACAAGGAATTATTTCCATTTTTTTGTATCTGCTGATATTTGCTTTATGACCATTTATGTGGTCAATTTTGGAGAAAGTTCCATGAGGTGCTGAGAAATATGTATATTCCTTTGCCTTTGGGTGGAAGGATCTGTAGATATCTATGAAATCCATTTGCATCATAACCTCATTTAGACTCTTTATTTCTCTGTTCAGGCTCTGTCTGGTTGATCTATCCAAGTTTAAAGTGGGGTATTGAAGTCTCCCACAATTAGGGTACAAGAATTGATGTGGGATTCGAGCTTTAGTAGTGTTTCTTTTACATATGTAGGTGCCCCTATATTAGGGTCATAAATATTTAAGATTGAAATCTCCTCTTGACCTTTTTTTCCTGTGATGAATTAGTAGTGAACATCTTGGTCCCTTTTTTATTGCTTTTAGTTTAAAGTCGACTTTGTTAGATATTAGGATTGCAACCCCTGCTTGTTTCTTAGGACCATTTGACTGGAAAATTTTTCCCAACCCTTTATTCTAAGCCTGTGTGTGTCTTTGAGGTTGAGGTGTGTTTCTTGTAGGCAACAGAAGGATGGCTTCTGTTGTTGTATCCATCTTGTTAGTGTGTGACGTTTTATAGGAGAGTTGAGACCATTGATATTAAGGGATATTAGTGACGAATGATTCATATTTCCTGCCTTTTCTGGTGGCAACTTGTTTGTATTTCCTTTCTCTAGGGTATTCTTCTGTGGACTTATTGATTGTTTGTGATTTTGTGGGTGTATCTGGGGTCCTTAGGTTGGAGTTTTCCCTCTAATACTCTCTGTAGTGCTGGATTGGTAGTTAGATATTCTTTCAGTCTGACTTTGTCCTGAAATACTTTGTTTACTCCATCTATGGTGATTGATAATTTTGCAGGGTATAGTATTCTAGTTTGGTAGCCATGCTGTTTTAGCATCTGTATAACTTCTGACCAAGCCCTTCTAGCTGTCATCATTTCCATTGAATAGTCAGGTGTTATTCTGATGGGTTTGCCTTTATATGTGAGTTGGCCTTTTTTTTTGCAGTTCTTAAAATTTTTTCTTTGTTCTGTATGTTTTGTGGCTTGATTATAATGTTGTGTGCTTACTTTTTTTTGGATCATATCTATTTGGTGTTCTGTAAGCTTCTTGTATCTTTATAGACATTTCCTTCTTCAGGTTAGAGAAGTTTTCTTCTATGATTTTTTTGAAAACAGTATCTGTGCCTTTGAGCTGGTATTCTTCTCCTTTTTCTATTCCTATTATTCTCAAATTAGGTCTTTTCATGGTGTCCCAGATTTCCTGAACATTTTGAGTTATGGCTTTTTTAGTTTTACTATTTTCTTTGACTGATATATGTATTTGAGCTACTGTGTCTTCCACTTCAGAGATTCTAACTTCCATCTCTTGAACTCTGTTTGTTATGTTTGTATTTGTGGTTCCACCTTTTTTCTTCAGGTTTTCTATTTCCATCTTTGCCTCATTTTGTGCCTTTTTTGTTGCTTCTATTTCAGCTTTTATTTCAGCTTTTATTTCAGCTTTTAGTTCCTGGCATGTTTCTTTCATAGATTTGTTCATCTCTTCCAATTTTTTGTTTGTATTTTCTTCTGTTTCTTTAAGGCTTTTTTTCATATCTTCTTTTAGAGCTTCAATGAACATCAAAAAGTAATTTTTGGTGTTGCTTCCTTCTGTTTCCTCTTCATTGCTCAGTTCAGGTCTTGTATTTGTAAGATCGCCACTGTCTTCTGGAGTTACCATGTTGTTCTTTGTATTATTATATAATTTTTTGCACTGACGTTTGCCCATGGCTTCAGTGGTTCATGATTAGATGGCTCCTGGTCAGTTGTGGCACTCAGGTTTGTGTGCCTTCTGTCACCTCTCTGGTCAGGGTCTGAGTCTGTCCTTCAGAGACCCCTGTAGTTGTTGGTTCACTCAGTTCGAGGTGGCAGTGGGTAGCCGTGCAAATTCCCTCTGCAGGTGCTGTGGGTATGGTGACTGGCAGAGTTTATCTGCCCCTGCTCCAGAGTGCACTGGGACTCTGCAGACCAGATGTCTGTCTTAAATTGCTCTTCTGTTGCTGTGAATAATCATGTAGAAATTGAGAGAAAGTGGTTGATTTGGCTCATGCGCCGCGCCCAGTCCCGTCCAGCAGGAAAAGAAACAGCACTAGGATTCTTCTGTGGTAATTGACCAGGTCCTTTATTGTTTCAGATACTTATTGCAGTAGTAGCCCCTTGCAGTAGTAGTTCCTGCTCCCAACCTGTGCAGCCAGTTTTAAGCTCAAGTCCTTCACTCAGCTAATGCCGCATGGGCCTTCACCATAGGGCCACACACACGGAAGCAAGCTAGTCAATTCAGCACATCCCATGGATGGAGTTAATTATTCCTAGAAGCATTCGCCATCAGGAAGGTGGGGAGCAGGAGCCAGCACCATCTTTAAGGTGCGGCAGCTCCCAACAGGCTCATGGGTTATAGCCAAAGGAGAACAACACAGTAATCTGGAGACTGAAACTAAAGGGAGAAAAATGTCTATATAAAAACTGTTTACTTATTTGATCTATTTGATTTTTCATAAGGCCCTGATTAGGGAAAGCACTTCCCAATGAGGGCTGGACACTCTTACATTAATTAACCTGTAATAAAATGGTTTACCATTATAATGACAGGCTGGCCAAACTAATTATTTATTTAACATTTTATTTACTTTTTTAAAACATACCCACTAGTGTTCCTTTTTCCATTCATCTTATTCATTCTTCCAATTCTATGTCACCATCCATTTTTCAGAGAGAATAATGCCTTTCAAGGTGAGTTAATGCAGCTTGATGTGTACAGTTGGAATAAGTCAAAGCCCCTTCCATAGGATCAAGACTGAGTATGATGTTCCTTTGTAGGAAATGGGTTTCAAAATGCCAGATGATGCACTAGGAATAAATTTTGCTCTCACTGCTAAATGTCCCCCTACTCTCTATGCCATTTAGTTGTCATCTACATTCAGAGGGCCAAATTCAGTTCCATGGATGTTCCCCAGCTGTCATTTCAGAGTCAGTGAACTTCTAATAGCTCAAGTCAGATGTTTCTATGAATTTTCAACAATATCTTGACCCTTTGGTTATAAAGTATTTTCTCCTTTTCTTCACCTAGAGTGTGAGCTTGACCCACTGTTTAGCTGTGGATCTTTGCATCTAGTTGCATCAGTTGCTGAATGAAGGCTCTAAAGTTACATTTCGGATGTTTATTAATTTAATTATAGGCAATGGTCAGTTTAGGCACTCTCTTTACTATTACTTAGAATATTAGCTGGGGTTATCTTTGTGGGTTTTTGGTATTTTTGTAGCACCATGCTTCTATCTGGTCACACAAAGACTGCTATGTCAAGGTATCTTCTTTGTTGGTCACTTTCTGTCCTTCCCTAACCCATTCATTTACATTTTCATATTATTTCTCTTCCTTCACTTATTCTTTCTCTATTATGTTCTCACTATACACATGATATCTTTTCTAATTCCCCTTCCAGGGTTATTCATGCATGTCTACCATATTTTCCTCTTTATTACCTAGCCACATAGGAATAGTGGGTTTTAGCATGGTTATCCTTTATTTATGTCTAAAATCCACCTATGAGGGAGAATATATTATGTTTGTCTTTCTGTGCCTTTGTGATCTCACTCAAGGTGATTTTTCTACTTTCATCTATTTGTCTACAAATGTAGAATGTTAAATTTTACACTGCTGAGTAGTAGTCCATTGGGTATAAACCACATCTTTTAATCCATTTTCCAGTTGAGAGTTATGTAAGTTGTTTCTAGGTTTTGGTTATTACAAATAATGTTGCTATGAACAAGAATTTATAGGTATGTGGATTAATGTCAGGACATTAAATTTGGTGTCAATGTTCCTCATTATTTTTTGTGCCAATCATAAGCTACAAGCTGTTTTTGTTATTGTAGCTTTATATTATAACTTGAAGTCAGGAATGGAAATACCTCCAGGTGTTACATTTTTAACAATGTTATTTTTGCAACCCTGTGTGTTTTTTTTTTTTTTTTTCATATGAAGTTGAGTATTATTCTTTGAGGTCTTTGAAGAAATGTGTTTAAATTTTAGGGGAATAGCATTGAATCCTTATATTGCTTTTGGTAATATTGCTTTTTTTGCTGTGTTGATTATACCTATCTAAAAGCATGGGGGATCTTTTCATTTTCTGATATGTTTTTCAATTTTTGTTTTCAGTGACTTAAAGTTCTTGTCATACAAGTCTTTCATTTTTTGGTTAGAGTTACCCCAAGATATTTGATAATATTTGCAGCCATTGTAAAGGGTAATGTTTCACTATATTTTCTCTAGTCATTTTTTTATTTGTGTATAGACAGGCTATTGATTTGTGTAGTTAAACTTGTATTTTTTCAGGTATTTATCAGCTCTAGTAGTTCCCTAGTAAAATTTTGATGGTCACTAATATGTACTATAATATCATCTACAATATTGAAAATATGACTTTTTTTTTCTAATTTGTTTCCCGATGATCTCCTTTTGTTGTCTTTTTGTTCTTCCTAGAAGTGCAAGTACTGTATTGAGTATTTATGAAGAGAGTAGACAGCCTAGTCCTGTTCCTATTTTTAGTGGCATTATTTTGTGTTTCTGTCCAGTTAGTTAATGTTAGCTGTCGACTTGTTGATTATTGACTTTATTGTGTTTATTTACATTACTAGTATTCATTATCTCTCCAAGTTTTTTTTTAATAAAATAAAGTCTTTTTAATTCATGTATCCCTTGCTTATCTCCCTTCCCCTGACAACTGCTCACAGTCAACCTTCAGTATCCCTCCTTCCAACATCCCCAAACCCTCCACAAAAAGGACAAGAAGTTCCCAGGTGGATCAGATCAGCATCCACTCCAGACAATTTCAATTTCCTCATCTTAATATGAAGACTGGGTTAGGTATTTCTCTGGAGGGAATGGTCTTTGATGTACCAGTGCACAGCAAAATAGTCTGATCCCTCCCCTTGAGGCTCCACTTACTGCCCATGTCAGTGGACAATTGCCTATACTTGGAGGGCCTAGTTACTTTTCCTCATGGTTCCCCAGTAGCTGTTCTTGTTTCAGTCAGCTCCCTAGAGCTCCAGCCAGTCATTAATGTGAGAATTTTCCTCATAATTCTTATCTCAGTACTCATATAGACTCTCCTCCTTCCTCCGCTGCTTTCAGCTGGACAAGAAACTCAGCCCAGTCCTCAGCTATATATTTCTGCCTCAACCTCTACTCATTGTTGGATGTAAGTTCTGTGATGGCACATAGAAGGAATATTTATTTAAATATTGAGGAAGTCAAGTCTGGGCAACATCTTCACTATCAGTTAGATATCTATCCAGGGACATCCTGTAAGTTCTTGGAGAATTCCCTAGCATCTGGTCTTTTTCCAACTCCACATCAGCTTCCTCTATTAAAATCTCAATCTCTTTTTTTTTCTCCCTTGTAGTTTCTCTAATTTCTCTCATGATTTTTTCCCACACCTGCTTGGTTGCAACCCAGTTATGTTCCCAATTAGCTAAGGGTATCTTCTCTATTTTCTATAAATAGGGAAATTCCTGGATGTCTTTTTTAAGATCTGACCTGTTCAGGGGTTGTGGTTTGCAGGTTGGGTGTTCTTTGCTTTTTTTTCAAAAGTCTGCTAATGAGTGAGTACATCCCATGCTTATCTTTCTAGGCTTGTGTTACCATCTTCAGGAGGACATTCTCCAGATCTATCCTTTTGAATACAAATTTTAAGATGTCACTTTTTTCACTGTTGAGTAGTACAGCATTGTGTAGAAGTACCATAGTTTGTTAATCCATTCTTCAGTTGAGGGGCATCTAGGTTGTTTCCTGGATCTTGCTATTCTGAATAAAGCTGCTGTGAACATAGTTGAGCTAATGCTTTTGGGGTGTAAATGTGCATCTTTTGGGTATATGCTCAATAGTGGTATTGCTGGATTTTTAGGGAGATTGAGTCCTACTTTTCTGAGAAATCACGATCCTGTCTTCCATATTGGCTGAACAAGTTTCACTCCAAGCAACAATGGAAGAGCGTTCTCCTTCTCATCCTATCCAGCATAGGCTGTCATCTGTGTTTTTGATCTTAGCCATTTTGACAGATGTAATGTGATATCTCAGAGTTGTTTTGATTTACATTTTTCTGATGACTAAAGATTTTGAGCAATTCTTCCAACGCTTTTCAATTACAAATGCCTATTTTTAATTCTACAGCACATTCCCTTATTGGTTCTGAAACCCCTTTTTTAATTGGGTTATTTAGGATTTGGGGCTCTAGTTTATTGAATTGTCTATATATTTTAGAGTTCTATCCTCTGTCAGTTGTTGTGTTAGTAAAAATCTTTTCCCATTCTTTAGGCTGTCATTTTGTCTTATTGACAGTGTCTTTTGTCTTACAGAAACATCTCACTTCAGAAGTTTCCATTCACTAATGGCTGTTTGTAGTGTCTGTGCTACTGGTGTTATATTTAGGAAGTGATCATTTGTGCCATTGCACTAGAGGATGTTTCCCACTTTTTTCTCTTAGTTCGGTGTAACTGGATTTATGGTGATATCTTTATACACTTGAATATGAGATTTTGCACGGTGGAATGTTTAGTTCCATTTGCATTTTTCTACATTCTACCAACCAGTTATGCCAACACTATTTGTTGAAGATACTGTCTTTTTTCTATTGAATATTTTTAGTTTTAATGTAAAAAATCAGGTGTTCATAGGTGTGTGGGTTAATGTTAGGGTCTTTGATTCAATTCTTAAGCTCCCAAGTCTGTTTTTATGCCAGTATCAGGTTATTTTTATTATTGTAGCTCTATAGTATAGCTTCAACTCAAACTTTCGTTCAACATAAAGGGCTGTTTGATTGTGTCAAAGGTTTTTTTCTGTACCTGAGATGAATAAGTAATTTCCCTTTTGGTCTCTTTTGATTGGTTTTAGTTTGAAGTCTATTTTCTATGTTATTAGGATGGCTATAACATTTTGTTTCTTTGGGCCATTTGATTAAAAAGACATTTTTAATCCTTTTACTCTGAGCCTTTATCTGTTTTTGAAGTTAGAGTATATTTGTTGTATGCAGCATAAGGATGGTTTCTGTTTTTGAATCCATCATGTTATGGTATGTCTTTTTATAGGTGAATTGAGCCCATTGATATTAAGTGATATTATGACTACTGATTGTTATTTCTTGCTATTTATCATGGTAGATTGTGAGCATTTCCTTTATTTGGAATTTTCTTTTGTGGGATTACCAATTGTTTGTGTTTTCATGGGGGTATCTGCATTGCTTAGGTTGAAATTTTCCCTCTAGTACTATCTTTAAGGCTGGATTTGTGGATAGTTATAGTTTAAATCTGATTATGTTGTGAAGTATCTTGCTTACTCCATCTATGATGACTGATAGTTTTGCTGGGTATAGTAGTCTGGTTTGGCAGCCATGCTCTTTTAGAGTCTGTATAAAATTTCTTCTTCTTTTTTTATTATTATGAATGAAGAAGTCACATTTTCTATCCTTGTATATCCTTATTCAAGGTCCCTTCCCCCTCCCACCACATGAGGTCATTCTCTCTTCTTTACAGCTCCCAATCCCCATCACCCGGGCAAGCGGTCCCAGAGTCCCATGATTCCATTATTGCTTAGTTCAGCCTCCAATCCTGTCAAATCCAGTTTTTTTGCCCCCAACATCAAGACTGAGTCAGGAGATCCTCTGGGGGGTGTGGGATCCAAGGAGTCAGTCCAAGGTGTTTCTGATCCCAAGATGTTTAGTGGTTGTACTTGCAGCTTGGGCAT
Organism: Sigmodon hispidus; assembly: GCA_004025045.1. Taxonomy (NCBI): domain Eukaryota; kingdom Metazoa; phylum Chordata; class Mammalia; order Rodentia; family Cricetidae; genus Sigmodon; species Sigmodon hispidus. The sequence continues at coordinate 10,772 of PVIH01023856.1, forward strand.
GCTTCCTTTTCGTATTTTCATTTGTTTGTTTGTTTAGAGTCCACTAATGAGTAAGTATATCACCTGCTTATCTTTCTGGGTTTGTGATACCTCGCTCAAGAGGATATTCTCCAAATCCATCCATTTCTCTGCAAATTTTAGGATATCATTATTTCTTACTGCTGAATAGTACTCCATTGTGTAGATGTACCACAGTTTGTTAATCCATTCTTCAGTTGAGGGGCATCTAGGTTGTTTCAAGGTTCTTGCCATTACAAATAACACTGCTATGAACATAGTTGAGCTAACGCCTTTGGAGTGTGACTGTGAATCTTTAGAGTATACACCCAGAAGTGGTAATACTGGGTCCTTGGGGAGATTGATACTCAGTTTTCTCAGGAACTGCCATACTGCATTCCAAAGTGGCTGAACAAGCTAACACTCCCAACAACACTGGAGAAGTGTTCCCCTGGCTCTGCATCCTCTCCAGTATAGGCTGTCCTCTGTGTCTTTTATCTTAGCCAATCTAATGGTGTCAGGTGGTATCTCAAAGTTGTTCTGATTTGCATTTCTATGATGGCTAAAGATGATGAGTACTTTTTCAGGTGCCTTTCAGACATTTTTAATTCTTCTGCTGAGAATTCCCTTCTTAGATCTGAACCTCATTTTTTGGTTGAGTTATTCAAGGTTTTGGGTTCTAGATTATTGGATTCTTTAGATATATTAGAGATCAGTCCTCTATCACTTGTAGTGTTGGTAAAAATCTTTTCCCATTCTGTAGGCTGTTGTTTTGTAATATTGACAGTGTCTTTGGTTTTACAGAAGATTCTCAGCTTCAGGAAATCCCACTTATTGATTGTTGCTTTTAGTGTCTGTACCACTGGTGTTATATTTAGGAAGTGGTCGCCTGTAGGGAGCTGGGTCATCATGACTGTGCCTTAATATGGCACTGACTTGTATTTCCCTCACCCCTAGTGGGAAAGTGCTCTCCTAGACATAAACAATTCCTCTCTTTCTATAAGCAATTTCTCTGTTTTGGCTTGGATTTGGGCTGAGGCTTGCTACTGTGTACATGGACCTATGAGCAGTACCTACATGGCATATTTTGGTTTAGAAGCCCTGAGAGCTTTTAAGCTATTGAGCGGGGTCCCCAGGGGTAGAAAAAGAAGAAGCTTCTCACAAAAGCCCGAATTTGTTAAATATACCATCTTTCTTCCATTGAATATTTGGGGCCTCTTTGTTGAAGATCAGGTGTTCATAGGTTTTTGGGTTAATGTCTAGATCCTCAGTTCTTTTCCATTGATCAACAAATCAATTTTAATGCAGTTCCAGGCAGTTTTAATACTGTAGATACATAGTATAACTCGAGGTCAAGGATGTTGATGCCCCTGAGGTTCTTTTGTTGATCAAAATTGTTTTGGCAATCCTGGCTTTCCTCTTATTCCAAATGAAATTAAGTATTGTTCTTTCAAGGTACAAAAAATATTGTGTTGGGATTTTGATGCAAAATGCATGAAATCTTTAGATTGCTTTTGATAGAATTGTCATTTTTACTATGTTGATCCTACCTATTTAGGAACATGAGAGAGCTTTCCATTTTCTAATATTCTCTTCAATTTCTTTCTTCAGTGTTTTAAAAATTTGTCAAATAGATCTGTTACTTCTTTGGGTATAGTTACTCCAAGATATTTAATACTATTTGCAGCTATTATGAAAGGTAATGTTTCCCTTATTTCTTTTTCAGCCCTTCTATCTCTAGTGTATAGAATGGCTACTGATTTCATTGAGTTAATCTTGTGTCCTGCTACACCTGAAGGTGTTTATCAGCCATAGAAGTTCCTTGGAAGAATTTTCTGAGTCACTTATGTATACAATCATATCATCTGCATATAGTGACAGTTTCACTTGTTCTTTTTCAGTTTGTATCTGCTTAATCTCCTTTCGTTCTCTTATTGCTTTAGCTAAAACTTTGAGAACTATATTGAATAGATAAGGGGAGAGAGGACATCCTTGTCTAGTTCCTGATTTTAGTGGGAATGCTTTGAGTTTTTCTCCATTAAGTTTGATACTGGCTGTCGGCTTCTTGTAAATCGCCTTTATTATATTTTGGTATTCTCCCTGTATTTCTGATCTCTCCAGGGCTTTAATCATAAAAGAGTGTTGGATTTTGTCAAAGGCTTTTTCCGTATCTAAGGATATGATCATGTGGTTTTGTTTATATGATGAATAACTTTATGTTTTTTCATATATTTAACAAGCCCTGTATTTCTGGTATGAAGCCTACTTGGTCATGGTGGATGATATTTCTTTTTAAATTGTTGTATAGAGTTTGACTGAATTTTGTTGAGAATTTTAGCATCAATATTCATGAGGGTAATTAGTTTGTAATTCTACTTCTTTGTAGTGTCTTTGAGTGGCTTGGATATTAGGGTAATTGTGGCTTCATAAAAGGAATTTGGCAATATTCCTTAAGTTTCTGCTGTGTGAAATAGTTTGAGGAGTAGTGGTAGTAATTCTTCTTTGAATGTCTGGTAGAATTTGGCACTGAAACCATCTGGACCTGTGCTTTTATTTCTGGTGAGGTTTTTAATGACAGCTTCAATTTCCTTTAGGATTAGAGGCCTGTTTAAGTAATTAATCTGATCTTCATTTAATTTTGGTAAGTGGTACCTTTCCAGAAAGTTGTCCATTTCTTTTAGGATTTTCATTTTTGTGGAATACAGATTTTCAAAGTATGATCTGATAATTCTCTGAATTTCCTGGGTGTCCGTGGTTATGTCCCCCTTTTTATTTCTGATTTTGCTGATTTGGTCACCCTCTCTCTGCTTTTTGATTAGTTTGGATAAGGGTTTATATATTTTGTTGACTTTCTCAAAGAACCAACTCTGAGATTCATTGATTCTTTGTATTGTTCTTTTTGTTTTGATAATATTGATTTCAGCTCTAAGTTTGATTATTTCATGTCATCTACTCCTTCTAGGTGAGTTTGCTTCTAATTGTTCTAATGCTTTCAGCTCAGATGATAGTTCTCTGGTGTGGGATTTCTCTAGGTTTTTCATGTAGGAACCTAGTGCTATGAATTTTCCTTTTAAGACTGCTTTCATTGTGTCCTACACTTTGGGTACATTGTGGATTCAATCTCATTAAATTCTAGGAAGACTTTATTTTCTTTCTTAATTTCCTTCTTGACCCAGAGAAGATTCAGCTGAGTGATGTTTATTTTCCATGAGTTGGTATGCTTTCTTTGATTTTTGATTTTGTTGAAATCTAACTTTAAGCCCTGGTGGTCTGATATATTACAAGAGATTATTTTCATTGTTTTGTATCTGTTGATATTTGGTTTATGACAAATTATGTGGTCAATTTTAAAGAAATTTCCTTGAGGAGCTGAGAAATATGTATATTCCTTTGTATTTGCGTGGAAGCTTTCATAGAGTTCTATTAAATCCATTTGCATCATAACCTCTGTAAGACTCCTTATTTCTCTGTTGAGTCTCTGTCTGGTTGACCTATCCAGGGGTCAAAGTGGGGTATTGTAGTCTTCCACTATTAGGATGTGAGAAATGATGTGGTATTTGAACTTAAGCAGTGTTTCTTTAACATAATTAAGTGCCCTTATATTAAGGGCATAAATATTCAGGATTGAAATCTCCTCTTGACCAATTTTTCCTGTGATGAATAAGTAATGACCATCTTGGTCCCTTTTAATTGCTTTTAGCTTAAAGTCTACTTTGTTAGATATTAGGATGGCAACCCCAGCTTGTTTCTTAAGACCATTAGACTAGAAAATCTTTCCCAATCATTTATTCTAGCCATCATCTGTCTTTGTGTTTGAGTTGTGTTTCTTGTAGGCAACAGAAGGATGGCTTCTGTTGTTGTATCCATCTTGTTAGTTTGTGTCATTTTATAGGCAAATTGGGTCCATTGATATTAAATAATATTAGTGACCACTGATTGATATTTCCTGCTATTTTTGGTGGCACCTTATTTTTGTTTCCTTTCTCTGGGATATTCTTCTTTGGAATTATTGATTGCTTGTGGTTTTCTAGGTATATTTGGGGTCCTTACATTGGAGTTTCCCCTCTAATCCTTTCTGTAGTTCAGGATTGGTAGATAGGTATTGCTTCAGTCTGATTTTGTCATGAAATATCTTGTTTATTCTATCTATGGTGACTGATAATTTTGCAGGATATTCTATCTTAGTTTGTCAGCCATGCTGTTTTAGTGTCTGTATAACTTCTGACCAAGCCCTTCTAGCTTTCATCATTTCCATTGTAGTCAGGTATTATTCTGATGGGTCTGCTTTTATAGGTAGATTGGCTCTTTTCTTTTGCAGCTCTTAAATTTTTTCTTTGTACTGTATGTTTTGTGGCTTGATTACTATGTAGCGTGCTGACTTTTTTGGTATTCAAATCTATTTGGTGTTCTGTAAGCCTCTTGTATCTGTATAGGCATTTCTTTCTTCAAGTTAGGAAGCTTTTCTTCTATGATTTTATTGAATACATTTTTTGTGCTTTTGAGCTGGTATTCTCCTTCTTCAATTCCTATTATTCTCAAGTTTGGTCTTTTCATGGTGTCCCAGATTTCCTGAACATTTTGTGTTACGGCTTTTTTGGTTTTAGTATTTTCTTTGAGTGATATATCTATTTGAGCTACTGAGTCTTTCACTTCAGAGATTCTTTCTTCCATCTCTTGGATTCTGTTGTTTATGCTTGTATCTGTAGTTCCAGCTTTTTTTCTTCAGGTTTTCTATTTCTGTCTTTGCCTCATTTTGTGCCTTTTTTATTGCTTCTATTTCAATTTTTTAGTTTCTGGCATGTTTCTTTTATAGATTTGTTCATCTCTTCCAATTTTTTGGTTGTATTTTCTTCTATTTCTTTTTGGGAATTTTTCATATCTTATTTGAGGGCTTCAATGATCCTCATAAAGGTATTTTTGGTATTGCTTCTTTCTGCTTTCTCTTCATTGGTCTTTTAAGGTGTTGTAGTTGTAGAACCACCACTTTCTTCTGGAGTTACCTTGTTGTTCTTTATATTATTATTTTGCACTGGCGTCTGTCCTTGGCTTCAGTGGTTCACAAGTATGTGGCTCCTGGTCAGTTGTGGTAATTGGGCTTGTGTGTTTCCTGTCACCTCTGAGTACAGGATGTGCTCAATCTCTGACTCTGCTATGGGCATGGGTCTGAATTTCAAGTCCTTAGTCATTCTCTGCTGATGCAGTTGAGGACAGGTCACTGTGGTATGCCCCTTCATTTAGGTGCATCTGGAAGAATCCTCACAGCCAAACTCTATTCCTGTCTGTTAAGGAGTGTGCTGAGACAAGCACCACAAACTTAACTTGGTCCCGGGACCATACCCGAACTGGAACACAATGTTCCCTGGCAGGGATTCAGTTTCTGGGGCTGCTGACCTCACCTCACCTCTGGACAAAGTCTGAGTTTGGATTTCAAGGTCCTTAGTCCTTCTCTGTTAAAGCAGTTGGAGGCGGGGTGGCCATGCAAGTTCCACTGTTTTAATAGCAGCTGGAAGAACCCTAACAGCCAAAGTCTATTTCTGTCTGCTCTATAACTTTTTACCAATATCTTCTTGCTTTTATTAATTCCATTGAATAGTCTGGTGTTATTCTGAAGAGTCTGCCTTTATGCGTAAATTGACCCTTTTCTTTTGCAACTCTTAATATTTTTTTTGTTCTTTCCATATGTTTCTGGCTTAATTATTATGTGGCAATCAGACTTTATTGGCGGGTCTAATCTATTTGGTGTTCTGTAAGCTTCTTGTATCATTATAGACATTTCCTTCTTTAGTTAGGGAAATTTTTCTTCTAAAATTTTATGGAATATATTATCTGCGCCTTTCAGCTGGGATTCTTCCCTTCTATTCTATTTGCATGTTTGGAATTTCTTTATGGTGTCCCAAATTTCCTGGATGTTTTGTGAAATAGATTTTTTGGTTTTAGAGTTTTCCTTGACTGATGTATCTATTTTCTCTATTGTATCTTCCATTCCAGAGACTGTTTCTTCCATCTTTCGAATTCTGTTGGTTATGCTTGTATCTGTAGTTCCAGTTTGGTTCTTCAGGTTTTTTATTTCCACCTTTGACTTGTCTTATGCCCTATTTATTTTTTCCTATTTCAATTCTTAGTTCCTGGAATTTCACTTGTTCATGATTTGTTGATCTCTTCCAATGTTTAGTTTGTATTTTCTTTTATTTCTTTAAGAGATTTTTTTGTATTCTTTTTTATGCTTCTACAATCTTCATAAAGGTAGTTTTAAGATTGTTTTCTTCTGTTTCTTCTTCATTGCTCTGCTCAGATCTTGGTGTTGTGGAACCACCAGCTTCTTCTGGTGGTGCCTTATTGTTTTTTTAATTGTTATATGTATTCTTGCACTGATGTTTACCTTTTGCTTTCTAGGTTCACTCTTAATCAGTTTTTTTAGCTGCCCCTCAATCAGTTGTAGGTCCAGGGTTTTTTTTGTCTCAAGTCTGCTCTGGACATTGAGTCTGTATTATCTCTTACACTTTTGTGGGTACAGGGTCTGCATGATCTGAACATGTCCATGTATTATGATGCAGCTTGTTTGGTGGTGGAGTTTGGCCATGGGATGCAGCTGCTATGTATTACTGTCAATTGTTGGGGGGATTCTCTGAGTTTTGTTTGGTTTAGGGCAGGGCTGAGTGCAGGGGCAGGGCTGGGTCTCTGTCCCCAGCTTCAGAGAAGAGGTTTCTAGATAATCTAGGAGTTGGAATTTACTTACCTCTTACTCTACTCTGGACATGAAGACTGTATGATCTGATACTAATTCCATTTTTACATATGTATGTGCTCTTGTATTTCTGGCATAATTGTTAAGTTTGACATTTTATATTGATATATTTTGCTATGATGAATATATAATGACTTTCCAGATCATTTTTGATAAATTTATTTTGAAATCTATTTTGTTAAGTATTGAAATATCTACACCAGCTTGCTTCTTCAGTAAATTTAATTGCAAGTTTTTCCAAATACTTTAAGTTAAGGTAGTGTGTCTGTTTTTGTAGTTTAGGTGCATTTCTTGTATATAGTACAGTACAGAAGAAGAATAATTTTTTGCATCTATTTTGTTATCCTGTGTCTTATTGTAGGGGAATTGATTTTACAAAATATTAATGACCAGTAATTATTAATTTCTTTTATTTTGGTGATTGTGTGTGTGTTTATTTGCATTTCCTTTCTCTGAGATTTCCTGCTGTAAATATATTCATTACTTATTTTTTCCTCAGATTGTAGGTTTCCTAGAAATGCTTTCTGTATGGGTGTTTTTTAAAAAGTATTTTTTATGTCTGGTTTTTGTCATGGAATATCTTGTTTATTCATCTTAAATGATTGAGAGTTTTCTAAGTATATTAGTCTGGGCTGGAATCTGTGGTTTCTTATTGACACCATAACACCTTTCTTGGACATTCTAGCCTTTATAGTCTCCATTGAGAAGTCAGGTGTTATTATAATGGGTCTACATTTACATATGACTTGGCCTTTTTTGAAGCTCTTATAGCTCTTTCATTACATTAATTATTCTTGCATCTGTAGTTTCTGTCAGTTTACTGAGATTTTCCATTCTTATCATTCACTAAAGTATGTCTTTTTATTGCTTCTATTTCAGTTTTTAAATCTTGAAATGTGTTCTTCTTCTGTGTGATTGCTTTTTCTTGGCTTCCTTTTAGTATTTGATTTCTTCCAAACTTTTTCTTTGTTCTCTTAGTAGAACTTTTATCATTTCTTTTATTTTCTTTAAAAAAGGTTTCTATCATCTTTTAAAAGATTTTTTTAAAGTTTGTTTTTCTCTACCTTTTTAGGTTGGAATGCTTAGGTCTTTCTGTGGTAGAACCACTAGGTTCTAGTGGTGCCATAATTTTGTTGTTGTGGTTGAATACATTTATGCACTGGCATTTACCTGTACCTTGCTCAACTTGGTGCTAGATTTGTTTGTTTTTCAGGGAGCTGTTTTTGGTCCAATAGGTATTCTTGGTGCAATTGGAGCTCTTGGAAACATTAGAGACAGTGAAGTCTTTGTCTCAGTGCACAGTTGATATCTGAAGCTAGAACTATTATGATGGAACTCTCTAGAGTTGGTCTTGGAAAGTCACTGAGTTTGGAATGTGGATAGATCTGGGGAATGGAGTGGGACTCATGGGCTAGAGGTTGTGGTGAGAGTTGAAATAGGGTGATAGGCTTACATGGTAGGATCTTGCTTGCTAACCAGCACCTGGAGCTGTGGATGGTTTTGAGAGTACAATTTATGTCTTTTGCCCTGAGAAATAGGCACTCCCTTGTGGGCTAACTGACTGGATGAGAGTACAGAAACTCATGTTGGATGGTGCTATCCACAGCCAGAGTCTCAGTATGCCAGTGTGGTTGGAGTGATAAGTGGGTTTTGGAAATGGAACCTGACTCATGGCTAGAGGGTCAAATGAAGGCTGATGCTAGTTAGGTTTACATGCAGGGGTCCTGTGTGCTAACCAGTTGCTAGAACTGTAATGGCTTTAGGGCCACAGTTTCTGCCCTGTTGCCCAGACTTGAAGTCTCTCCTAGCTGGCCAGGCTGACTGGCTGGGAGGAGAATATCTTACCTTTTGTGATGAGGATCTACAGAGTTCTGAATGAATTATGTTTAGTTGTGCCTCTCTCTAATGATTTAATTTACATTTTGCCACTGACAAAAATTAACTAGAAAATACGACTTACAAGTTCTTTGAGTTTGCCCACAGAAAGCAACTTGTTCTTCTTCCTAAATTTCTGAGAGTCTGAAGCTACACAATTTTATACTTGTTTCTATACATTCATATGTTTGCCATTATATAGTATACCATGTAAAATATGTTCACTCATTTGGTGTATAAAGATAAGTTTACTGGAATTTCAGCATGCAGTATATTATAATGGAAAGAGAAGCTACAAATCCAGATATTAACATGTGTCTAATTATTCTCAGGTGATATCCTCTGTATGCAGTGCTGACTGTGGTCCTGGATTTAGAAAATTGAAAAAGGATGGAATGGCAGTCTGCTGCTTTGATTGCATCTCATGCCCAGAAAATGAAGTTTCTAATGATACAAGTAGGTGTTTGCTGTTGAAAACAAAATCCTTTATATTGATCATTCTCCTACCCTCCACATCTGGGATTCTAAATGAGTCCAATTGGCAACTTCACAAGGCAAATATATAACATTTCTAAGCTAGTTTTAGTAGGGTCATGATAAATAAAATTGTGCCTTGTATGATTGAATGTCATGACATGCATTTTTTTTTAGCTTTAGATTTAGTATTTTTCCTTTTTTATTATTATGAATAAAGAAGTCACATTTTTCTATCTTTGTATATCCTTACTCAAGGTCCCTTCTCCCTCTCACAACATCAGGTCATTCTCTCTTCTCCACATATCCCCATCCCCCCCATGGGCATGCTGTCTCAAGGTCCCAAGGTCCCAAGGTCCCAATGTCCCAGTGTCCCAATATTACTTAGTTCATTCTCCACTCCTGGCAAATCCAGTTTTTGCCCCCCAACCTCAAGAGTGAGTCAGGTGTTCCTCTAGGGGGAGTGGGATCCAAGGTGTCAGTCCAAGGTGTTTCAGATCCCAAGCTGTTCAGTGGTTGTCATGCTTTCCTTTTTCTTTTTTTGTTTAGAGTCTGCTAATGAGTGAGTACATCCCCTTCTTATCTTTCTGGGTTTGTGATACCTCGCTCAGGAGGATATTCTCCAAATTCATTCATTTGCTTGGCAATTTTAGGATATCATTTTATCTTAGTGTTGAGTAGTACTCCATTGTGTAGATGTATCACAGTTTGTTAATCCATTCCTTAGTTTAGGGTCATCTAGGTTGTTTCCAGGTTCTTGCTATTACAAATAATGCTGCTATGAACATAGTCTAGCTAATGCCATTTGAGTGCAACTGTACGTCTTTAGGGTATACACCCAGAAGTGGTATTGCTGGGTCCTTGGGGAGATTGATTCTCAGTTTTCTGAGAAACTGTCATACTGCATTCCAGAATGGCTGAACAAGCTTTCCTCCCACCAACAATGAAGGAGTATTCCCCTTGCTCCTTACCCTCTCCAGCATAGGTTGTCATCTGTGTCTAAGTGATGAAAAATTCATGTCAGTTGACATTTTATAAAAGAAACCCTTTTTATATCAAAGTACAGTGTCAGAAAAATGTACACATCATTTTAGAAATTAAAGTCCTCTAAAAGTTTACGTAGATAAGTCATGCTTATGATTTTTATTTTCTTTATAGTTATTGTTAACTTATCAGCATTTTAAATTCAATTTACTGTTTTTCTTGATAAATACAAAATAAAAAAATTTATGTAGATCAGCTTGATATCATGAATCTTGAAAATATTTTTGGTCTTTACATATGTATGTGTTTGCACATGAGTTCATGTATTTCATGTATGTTCAGGGGCCTATAGTGAAGAGAATAGGTCATTAGACCCACTAAACTCTCACGTGGGTGCTGGGAGTCAAAGGGAAATCCTTTGTAAGATTAATGAAGAGGAAAATAATTACTTGGTAATTCATTAGAAACTGGTAAGTGTAAGACGAAACACGTACAACCATATTCAGAGACCACTTTTCAAAAGTTCAATGTGATTTAACATTTGGAAATGTGAATATATATGTTGACACATGATGTGGTTAGTATGTGTAGTATGATTTACAGTGTATTTGTACACAGTACACTCTTACTAATGTCAAAATATAACTGAATAAAATGGATTGTAGAAAAAGAAATTAGCCACATTTTTCAACATGTTTTGTCATCTTCACATTCCATGTTTGTCAGATGATGATATGGTTAGGGTTTGCTAATACAAGTAGTAGATAAGACTGTTTTTCTATCATTGATATTTCATACAGCAAAATCAAATAAAAGGCATTTGTGACCAGTGGTATGTCTCAGCAGGTAAATACCTTGCAACTAAAGCTAATAACCTGAGTATATTCTTAGGATCTAAATAGGATGAAAACATTGTCAACTTGTAGATAATATCCTCTGAGTTCAATGTATTTTACATAGAACATCAAACAAATTAACTAAAGTGCAATAAAATTGTTTTACATGTAAAAAGAATAAATAATTCATAATAACACAACAAAATTAAATAAAAATTTATTATTACATTATTTGTATATATATGAAATAGGCTTTTTTTATTTATACAAGTACACATGAAGGTAGGAGGTACCCACTGATCTTTTAAAGTTACAAACCTTTATAAGATACCTGATATTACTTCTGGAAATGAACTCAGCTCTTCTGAACTCTCCACAGCCTAGACAGTTCCTAAAACATTTTGAGCAATTGCCTGTGCCCCTAAATGCATTGTTCTACATATATGAAAATTTAAAATACTGAAAACTTACTATCAATTTGAGCAATTATTCTATAAATAAGAAATAACTATTCCTACATTTACCCCAGTGGGTCTTATCAATAATTAATGAGGGGATATTGCCAATACAAACACTTTGTGTTATTCTCATTAAAGAATTTTGTGTTATTTTCTGCATACTATTCATTCTTATCTATTTACTTTGAGTACTTTCATACACTCTTGAGTTTCTCAGAGATAAAAATTTGGAAATTAGAAATATGGAAGCACACAGTGCTTCCAAAGGCAATAGAATTCAAATTGTAGTGACTTTTAGTGCTAAATATGTAATTTACCTACCTTCCACAATGGTGTTCTTGTTTCTTGAACACAATACATAAGAGTTTTGTGTTCCTTATGCCAGGTGAAGATGGATATAAAGGCACATTTGATTAAATTATAATTTTTATGATTATCAAACATTAATATTTGTAACAAGAAGTTTCTGGCACACCCTTTCTTGTCTAGCCCCAAGGTTTGAACCCATGTGCACTTCTACTAGAAAGATTAAATTATATAACATTCAAATCCCTCTCTTACATTCTCCATATAAATCCAGTCCCTTAAATATTCATTAGAACATCTGCTATTTTCACATAAACTCACACATGTACATGCAACCTACTTATTTGATTTCAAGCTGCTTGTATGTCAATGTGTTTGGTTCGTCTAATTCAAACTAAAAATGTATCACAATGTATAACAGACTTTTATCAGAATACAAGATATTTTCTCAATCTCAAATGAGTATAACATTATTCACAAAAGAAAAAAAGAATCTCAGGTGGCGCTGAATCCACCAGCTATTTGTTGTTAAAATGCATTCAGAATAAATTTTGAAAATTCATAAGTATAAGGCATTTAATCATACCATCTAGAATGTATTAAAAAATTACATTTTCTGCAGACTTAATAAATGATCTCATAAAAACTGATAAGAAAACAAAACAAGTGATTCCTTTAAATACTCATAAAGATAATAAATATTTTAAAATGAAAATATGTCTGTGTGTCAGTTATTTTATTGTATTATCAGTAGCAAAAAGCAGATATTGCAATGTTCCTTCAGCGATCAATATGGAAATATTTTGTCAATAAAAATACTAAATCTGCACTAATCCACCCTTTCTTCATCAGATCTGCAACTGTGCCTGAAGTGTTCAGAGGACCAATATGCAAACCCAGAAAAAAGCCAGTGCTTTCACAAAGCTATGATGTTTCTGAACTATGAAGATCCCCTGGGTTTAGCTATTGCCTTAACAGCTTTGTGCTTCTCTATACTCACAACTGTAATTCTTGGGGTATTTGTGAAGCACCATGACACTCCCATTGTAAAGGCTAATAACCGGAACCTCAGCTACATATTACTCATCTCACTCTTCTTTGGTTTCCTGTGCTCCTTTCTTTTCATTGGCCATCCTAGTTCAGCAACCTGCATCCTCCAGCAAATCTCATTTGGAGTGGTATTCACTGTAGCTGTTTCCACTGTATTAGCCAAAACAGTTACTGTTCTTTTGGCATTCAGAATCACAGCCCCTGGAAAAAGGCTTAAGTACTTCTTGGTTTCAGGCATACCCAATTACATCATTGTCATTTGTACCATCATACAAATTATTCTCTGTGCAATCTGGCTAGGAGTTTCTCCTCCAGTTATTGACATTGATGCACATTCTGAGCATGGTCACATCATCATTATGTGCAACAAGGGTTCAGTTACTGCATTCTACTGTGTCTTGGGATACCATGGCTCCCTTGCCTTAGTGACATTCATTGTGGCTTTC
>PVIH01023857.1:0-23944 GCA_004025045.1 Sigmodon hispidus
TACAAACTAACCCAAATCATAGCATTATATTAACTCTAACCCTACAACTTACAGTAACCCCTAGCATTATCTTAACATTAATAGGATTTTAACTCTAAAAATGTTTACAAACCATAAGCTTATTCTAATACTAATTTTAATCCTAACATACTATGGTAAACCCTAAACAAATTTAACCCTAACCATAAACAAAATATAATCCTAGAAAAAGCCCTAAATCTCCATGTCATAAACCTAACAATAAAAATATCCTTCAGCTAAATACTAAAACAGAACCATAACCTAAAACCTTGCCCAACAAAGTGCCTAGGACTAATTCTAATTCTATCATTATCCCCCAAATACAACCCTAACTTTAAGCATTACATTAATTTCAAATCCTAAATTTAAAAATAACCCTACCCATAACAACTTTAACCCTAACATATCAGTAAACTAAAAATAGAAACATTTGCTTTACCATAAACATGTTGCCTAAAAAAATAAATCTAACCATAACTGAAAACTATACATAGTCCTAACTCAATGCTATCACAAATCCTAAGCCCTTATGATACATGTAATATTAACTCCAACAAAACTAACATTACCTGTAAAGCTAAATCAAACAATAACTCTCAACCATCCTAACCCCAAAGCTAAGAGTATTTCAAATCCTAATCTTAAACTTTGTTCAGAATTCCAACATTAAACATAATGTAACCCAGACCCTAATCCCAAACTGTCATAGTGTACCAATTATTCCTAAACCTAATATTAACTCCCAACCCTAGTACTCTGCCAATCCAATACAAGAAATGTGATAATCCTGGAACTTAACCCTAACAATAACTCTTAGGGTAATCAAACCATTACACAGATTTTGACCCAAAACCACAACTCTAAACCTAACACTTTATATAAACCTAGCCCAAATGCCAAACCTAAGCAAAACTCTAACCCTACACTGAAACTATGGGAAACCTAAACCTGACACTCTCTATAACTCTATCCTTAACTTAAGCCTAATCCAAATTTTTCCATGAACAATCCCTAGATGTAATTCAAACTCAAGCCCTTAAAACTAACATACCAAGATCAATCTCACCTTAAGTCCAATTCTGAACATTAACCCATAGCCCCTATTCTAACCTACAATGATTAACTCTAACCTAACCCTAACAAAAAAAAGAAAATTTTCTTGGACTCTTATCATATCATGAATCCAAATGCTAATTTTCAATTAGTCTAACCCTAACACTAACCTCTAATCCTGTCCTGACTTTCCACTAACCATTAAACTAAATATAAACATAATTTAAAACCTAATTATCAATCTCTAAACCACTATTCCTCTAAACTTAATCCTGAAACAAACATCTAATTCTCTAATCCTGATCTTACACTTAATATGGACACTAAAAGAGCACTAAATTTTTGTGCATAAAAGAAAATTGGCTAGCTCAACTTTAGATTTTTATGGTATAAAACCACCTGGAGAATGAGGGCAGAAAGGGATACAAGGAGTTAATCATGACCTTTGATATACAATAAAACTTAATATTTGGGCTAATTTTTGTTTTTAGGATCAACTATCTGTCCTTATGGACTATAAAATTGTTTTCTTTGCTTTATTCTCTTTACAGTCTCTGAAAACACATGACTTGAAATTTTTACATGATTTTGTTTCAGCTGAATAATGAAAAGCAATAGGTGACAATGTAACATATTAACCTTAAAAAACTTAAGCCAGCTTTGCTTTTAAGGAGTTTTGACAGCAATCTAAAACCTCCTTATATGTTTGATGTGAAACATATAATGGTATATACTTTTATTCATCAAAGTTAACATTACAATAAATTAAATGAGATAGCTTAATAATCTTCATTTTAATTCACAGGTAAGAACACTAATTAGAGAGAGATTTTCCAAGAGAAAAACAAATTACTTCATAGGAAATAAAAATTCATTATTCCCTATTTAAACATATCAAATACATCTCAAAGTCTGTGGTAATGGAGCCACACTCACCTGAGAATTATCTATGAGGGAGCTATCTCTTAGTGGTAAACAACAGGAATTGTAATTATCATCTCTTGACAACTCCTATGCCCCCTCTTCTTCCCCTTGCATGATTGTTGGCAAAATGTTTAGTGCTCAAAATAAACAAAATAAAAATGTTTGGAAGTATAATGGTTTTCATGTGTAAAGTAAATTAATTCTGAAAACATCCTTGGGTTCTTCTATTATTGGGTCAAATTTTCTTTACAATGTGAAAAGAAGACAACAGTTGACTATTGAAATATTTCTTCTAATCTCATTTGAGCTCAAGTGAGACAGTATTAGAGAAAATGTCTGTAGCATTCAATGATAGAAATATGATTGGGTTATTATATAAAGGAAGAAAAAGTAGAAATCATAAACTTGTCTTCTTGTTTTCACATATATGTGCTGCCCTATACACACATAGTCACATTAAACAAACCTGAATGTTTGGTACAAAATAAATCTTAGTGGCATTACATCATCTAGACTGTCTGGGTAATTCCCTTAAAAAGCAGTACTTCAAGATGAAATGCCAAATGGTGCAGGGAGAATCATGGAGTATTAAGTCATATATGTATATGTGTATAGGGGTACATTGTTTAGAATCCTACTTTATAACATTTGTACCAGAAAAATTAAAAAATACTGCTTTAAATCTACATGAAGAATTAAATAATTCTTATATTCCTAAGCATGTTAACATTGTTAAACTATGTTGGCAAACACTAAAAATTGAGTCTGTCAACTGTACATGCACGTGAACTTAGGAGGCAGACACATATTTCCAAATGTATCCATGAATGACTACAGATATCAAAACCAAGCTATAGGGCTGGAGAGATGGCTCAGCAGTTAAGAGCACCCTCTGCTCTTCCAGAGGACCTGGGTTCGATTCCCAGCACCCACATGGCAGCTGACAACTGTCTGTAGTTCCAGTTCTAGGCAAACACCAAGGCAAATAAATAAATAAAGTTTTTTTTTTAAAAAAAAACCAAGCTATATAACAACAAAGTATCATGGGACTTTATGAAAAAAATTAGAAAAAAAAACCCACAACACTCTTTTCAAGCAATCTTACTTAAAAATCATGATCACATGCTACCTGATATTTCAATAAACAATGGACCACATAGATAATTGAGATACCATTGCATACATTAGATAGTAAATATACCACTCCCTAAGTGAAAACACAATAAATTGGGATGAAAATCATATATCTTATATAAGGGTCACATAATGAAATTCACTAACTAGATTTGCCACACATATAGCACATTTCACTATATACCTCAAATGTTTCAAAACAGAAACCACAATGCAGTGAATTCAATGATCAGTTGTGAGCAAACATGGTAAGTACTTTACTTTCTTCAAAGATGTAATAAAAATAAATGAAATATATTTTAAAAGAAGGTGAAGACACTGTGAAGCCTAAAGTCTTTACCAAACTGTTTACATAACTAGTAGTATTCTTTTTTAATTAATTACTATTTCTTGACTTCAAATGATACAAATAGGGTTTACATAATTTATAGAAATAAAGACATGGGTATGGAATTAATAAATATTTATTCCTAAAACCAAAGTTCAATTTTTAACAGCTTTCTGTAATAGAAATTACAAAAACATTGAAAGTTCTAACATTCTCAGAAATGAGCATGCAGATACTTATACCTACACAAATTTACTGCTATCACATAATTACAATTAAAACAATTTTAAACAAACATCTTACCTCTCATAATGTTTTTATAATGGGCATTTACTTCTTTATAACAAATTGTGAGCTATGTACCTGCTTTTTAGAGATTTTTTTTAATCATTATCTGTTCTGTAAAAGAAAACAAACCTGTAGTCTTGAAGTTAGATAAATCAAACTTTAAAGCTTAGAAAAATCATTTGTTTAGATTTAGAAAATGATGCCATGCTAAACCAAATATGTTTCTGGGGATAGGCTTTGAAAATTTATTTACACAAATTATTTTCATTTCTCACTATCTGCTTCACAATGCAGTAGGTGTACTTTTTTCTATCTGGAGAATGGTGTAATATGCAAAAGCTTTACCACACTGAAAATATTCCAAGGATTTCTCTCCAGTATGTGTTCTATTATGTCCTTTTAGAGAACTGAGGTCTGTTAAGGCTTTACCACAGTGATTACATTCACAGGCTTTCTTTCCAAAATTAGTTCTTTTATGGGTTTGAAGATCACTGTTTTGTGAAAAGGCTTTACCACACTTATTACATTCATTGGGTTTCTCTCAAGTATGTATTCTTTTATGTCTTTTACGAGAACTGAAGTCTGTGAAGGCTTTACCACATTGATTACATTCATAGGGTTTCTCTCCACTATGTGTTCTTTTATGAGCTTGAAGATGAGTGTTTCATGCAAAGCCTGTACCACACTGATAACAATCATATGGTTTATCTCCAGTATGTGATCTTTTATGTCCTTTAAGAGTACTGTTTTGTGCAAAGACTTCACCACTCTGATTACATTCACAGGTTTTTTATCCAGGACGTGTTCTTTTATGTCCTTTAAGAGAACTGTGTTATGAAAAGATTTTAAAGAAATAATTACATTCACAGGATTTGTCTCCAGTATGTCTTCTTTTATGTCCTTTAAGAGAACTGAGGTCTGCAAAGGCTTTAGCGCACTGGTTACATTCATAGGGTTTCTCTCCAGTATGTGTACTTTTATGGGTTTGAAGATGACTGTTGTGTGCAAAGGCTTTACCACATTGATTACATACATAGGGTTTCTCTCCAGTATGTGTTCTTTTATGGGTTTGAAGAAGACTGTTGTGTGCAAAGGCTTTACCACATTGATTACATTCATAGGGTTTCTCTCCAGTATGTGTTGTTTTATGATCTTGAAAAGTACTGTTTTTTTGGAAAGGCTATACCACACTAATTGCAGTCATAGGGTTTCTCTCCAGTATGTGTTCTCTTATGAGTTTGAAGAGTACTGTTTTGTGCAAAGGCTTTACCACACTGATTACATTCATAGGGTTTCTCTCCAGTATGTGTTCTCTTATGAGCTTGAAGATGAATGTTGTGTACAAAGGCTTTACCACACCGATTACATTCATAGGGTTTCTCTCCAGTATGTGTTCTTTTATGATCTTGAAAAGTACTGTTTTTTTGGAAAGGCTTTACCACACTAATTGCAGTCATAGGGTTTCTCTCCAGTATGTGTTCTCTTATGAGTTTGAAGAGTACTGTTTTGTGCAAAGGCTTTACCACACTGATTACATTCATAGGGTTTCTCTCCAGTATGTGTTCTTTTATGTCCCTTAAGAGAACTGAGGTCTGCAAAGGCTTTACTGCATTGATTACATTCATAGGGTTTCTCTCCAGTATGTGTTCTTTTATGTCTTTTAAGAGAACTCAGTTGTGCAAAGGCTTTACTGCATCGATTACATTCATAGGGTTTCTCTCCAGTATGTGTTCTTTTATGTCCTTTAAGAGAACTGACGTCTGCAAAGGCTTTACCACATTGATTACATTCATAAGGTTTCTCTCCAGTATGTGTTCTTTTATGGGTTTGAAGATGACTGTTGTGTGCAAAGGCTTTACCACATTGATTACATTCATAGGGTTTCTCTCCAGTATGTGTTCTCTTATGAGCTTGAAGATGACTGTTGTATGCAAAGGCTTTACCACACTGATTACATTCAAAAGGTTTCTCTCCAGTATGTGTTCTTTTATGTCCTTTAAGAGAACTGAGGTCTGCAAAGGCTTTACCGCATTGATTACATTCATATGGTTTCTCTCCAGTATGTGTTCTTTTATGGGTTTGAAGATGACTGTTGTGTGTAAAGGCTTTACCACATTGATTACATTCATAGGGTTTCTCTCCAGTATGTGTTCTCTTATGAGCTTGAAGATAACTGTTTTTTGCAAAGGCTTTACCACACTGATTACATTCATAGTATTTCTTTCCAGTATGTGTTCTTATATGATTTTGCAAATGATTGTGATGTGTGAAGGCTTTACCACACTGATTGCCTTCATGGGGTTTCCCTTTAGTATGTGTTCTTTTATGGCTTTTAAGATGACTGTGATGTGTAAAGGTTTTCCCAAACTGTTTATATTCATATGGTTTCTTTTCAGAATGTAATGTTTTATGGGTATGAAGGTAACTATGAGCTGCAAAAGTTTTATCACAGTAATTATTTTCATAGGGTTTCACTTGAGTATGTGTTTCTTCATGCATTTCAAAATATCTCTGCTGTGTTAAAGATTTACCATACTTATTGCATTTATAGATTTTCTCAACAATATGTGTTCTTTTATGATTTTGAAGATCACTGTGCTGTTGAAATGTTTTATCACATTGCTCACATTTAGAAGCGTTCTCTCTAGCATTAGTTCTTTTGTGCAATTTAAGAGTACTGCGATAAGAAAGAGGTTTAATGTATTGATTATATTTCTTTCCATAATGTTTCTGTGCACATATTTCAAACAAGCTAGAATATGAAAGACTTTAACAGATTTAATATGTATGCAAGGTTTGTAACTAGTTACACTCCCCTTTTGATAGTAAGGGTAACATCACATATTCTGTTTTGTGATCTACTAATAAGATATTTTAAAAGTCAATTACTTGCATACTTCAATTGAAATCAACAAGTATACTCAGTATGGGGACTGCTAGAAATCTTCTAAATGTTCTGAGAGACGTATGCTTCATTTTTCAATAATCCTATGTGACTGGGGATGCAACATGGATGTACATACAATACCTCCCAATATAACTCCCCAATAGCCCTTAACTCTAGAGTCACAATTAATGCAAATATTACTATGCATTATTTGTTGACTAGGAGCATTGGGAATATTCACATCACCACATTAATGTTTATATCATTATAATGTATGTAGTGTAAAATAAATGCCCTGACAATTTGAAAGCATAGTGATCATAATGCTGTTTAAATGACCATATCCATTACAACATATTTTATTGACTTCTTAAAAAACAGTATCTTGCAAAGAGAATTCACCTACCTGAAGATAATGTGTATTTTTAAAATTTAATAATTATTGATTCATTTTAGCTGTCTTTGTTTACATAGCTGGTTGTCTAAAATTTTCAGAACATATAACAATTTTTCAAAAGCACATCTCTTCCAACTTACACATCAAAATTACCTTTTATGCCTTCTAGCATTTTGACAATGTTCATCAATATTATGTTCTTCCCAATGGTATCCTAAAATATAGTACCAGAAGATATCTGTTATATTCTTAAAAATCATTCAATATTTTAAATACTTTAGTTACTTAAAAGCCATGCCTGATTTTATTCTCATTTATCTGATTTCTCAATAAACTACAAAAATCAGTTACCAAGGCTCATTTTCTTCTTGACATAAGGATCAATTAATCCTACCTATTTTAGTGAGGTTTTCATAGGTTTCCAACATTACATCCTTGTAGAGATTCTTCTGGGATGGCTTTAACATGACCCATTCTTCCAAAGAGAAGTTGATATGCACATCATTATATGTCACTGCATTCTGAAACATGATAAATATTTACAAGCAAAAGCATGATGCTCACATTACTGTAAAAGCATATTTCTAGGACACAAAAGTCATACAATCCTGGTGTTCTCTACATTGATTCTATGACAAGCACATTATTATATATTCATCACAGAACAAAAACTGAATAAGTGTTTCAAATCTTTCATTTATGTATAGATATAATGGGATATCATCTTGTAAAAAATAAACATTAAGGAAAACAAGTCATCAGCATTGAAAACAAATGATAGAAATTGTAAGAACATGTACAAACTGAAAAAATTAAAAATGAGATAGGCAATCTGGGTGTTTTGGTCCATGCCTCAAAACTCATCTCTCAGGAAACAAAGACAGTTACATCTGCATCTGAGGCAAATATAAGCATAGTCTATGAAATCAGTCTAGGAAAGAAAAAATTACATACTAAAGCCCATATCCTACTATGGAAAACTCATTCAATCAAACAAAAATAATAGAAATAAAGGTTAATACTGACTTTTTTTTACAAAGAATTATACATTCACTCCAGCTCTGTGTTTCCATTGCAGAAAACTAAACAACCCCAAATTAAATGTACCGTCATGATTTTGCTATCGGTTACTGTTTGTTTTACAAATGAATGGATGAAAACATTGCCAATATAATTATAAAGTATAAATAATCAGCATAGTGCTAGAGAGATGATTCAGCAGAAAAAGTTTTGTTGGTCTTGCATAAAAAACACAATTTCCAGGGCTGGAGAGATGGCTCAGTGGTTAAGAGTACTGTCTGCTATTCCAGAGGACCCGGGTTTGATTCTCAGAATCCACATGGCAGCTAACAACTGTCTGTAGTTCCAGTTCCAGGCAA
This sequence comes from Sigmodon hispidus, assembly GCA_004025045.1. Classification (NCBI taxonomy): domain Eukaryota; kingdom Metazoa; phylum Chordata; class Mammalia; order Rodentia; family Cricetidae; genus Sigmodon; species Sigmodon hispidus. Next base: position 8,412 of record PVIH01023857.1, read on the forward strand.
ACACCAAGGCAAATAAATAAATAAAGTTTTAAAAAAAAACAACCACAATTTCCAGTAAATACATGGGAGATCATAAGTATTTATTATTTTATGTTTAGGATTTCTGAAAATATCTTTGATTATAGTGATCACCATGAATCCACATTGTGAATATTATGCATCAAGGTAAAATACTTATATTATTTTTAAAAATTGAAAACACATATAACAGACTAGAAGAAAGTCTTGCACCTGCAATGCAATGGAAAGCACATGTTTAAATATAGTATTCTATCTGTGATTGAATTCATGGCTAATAGGGAATTTTTTTCAAAGAGTACAGAATAAAACATAAGGAACAACTTCTGGGTTTATCCTGAAAGATTTATGCTATAAACTCTCAAGGACCCTCCCTGGCTTTCTGAATCTCCTAATCATGGATGACTAAAATAAATCCATTGCAGAAAAATCATTGGCCATAAGTTTTCATTGTGTCTTGCTTCTAAGAGCAACACATGTTTTATGATTCTGCAAAATTAGATTTCTTGACTGAAAAGGACACCAACATGCATAGACTACAGAGAAGTAGGTTTTATATAAAAGGGCAATATTAGGCTCAGAATCAATTTTCTTACCTTTCCATTAATTTATGTTTAGGTGAATGATGTATTGAACTTAGGGTACCTTAATATGACATTTTATAACAAGGGTCTTCTCTTCAATAGTGACAAACTTCTTAAAAATTTATGACTGTTTTATCACTTAACTGACATCTGAATATACCTTTTCAGTTTTATTTAATTTAGACCTACTTATTCTTATTTCACAGTACATCAGAATAATTCAATGGTAACAATCATGAAATAGATTCAATATTACATTAAAAAATTTATCATTTATTTTTAATTCTACGTTACTAAATTGATGTGGTATATATGTAGAATAAGAAATATTTTATAGCCCAAATAATTAAAAAATGAGCCCAAAATTAATTTTTTGTGGAGTGTATATATTTCTATTTGAAATCTTATTATCTCAATCTATTGTCTGCCAATATTCTTAACATTCCCATCTTTCTGGTTTTATATGAACAGCTAATTAGGTTTGGTGTAAACTTTCCATGATTTTGCCACCTAAAATCCTGATATCTTTCACATTTCTACAAAATGCAATATTCCCAAGTTCTACCTAGCAATAAAACAAAATTTTATGTTTCACTCTTTTGGTCTAACTTTCTTTTATGCTTCTTTGATTACATTCTGTAACCAAAAGCATCTTAGTCAATAAAGGGGCTTACTTGGTTTATTGTGTCAGAGCATATTCCATTTTTTTGGAAGCTTAGAATAGCCACTAAAGCTAATAATTGAAGGTAAAACCTATGGACAAACAATGTTTTATGGCTTTCTCTCTACCCTAGTCATTGTCTCATGCTCAAGTATCCCCTTTATCAAGTCCAAGCCAACTTGCTCAGAAATATTTTCACCTCAGTGAATAATAATTTCCACAGCAATCAAAATCAATGCAAAATTTTATATGTTGGAATCAGATTTTCTAAATTAGGCACAGCCTCAATTGATGTTCTCTGAGATGATTCTAGGCTTTGTGACATAAACAACAGAGACTAATGAGGAAAAAAGTCAGTAATGCACAAATTCAAATCTCCACAGCCAATATATAAACTATAGTAATTACTTGAAAAGCAGTAAACCAGACATGAAGACAGCAACAACTTAAAGATACCAGTATCCCTAAAATGGGAGAAGGCATGCATCTAGGTTCAAGAAAAAACTTAAAATGTTTTTCCCAAAAAAATGGCAAACCCTCAAAAGCAAAGTATACTGACCTTGATCACTGCAAGATAATATCAGGGGGAGGAATAAATATTGCCAATAGACATAGTAACATAGATATTTTGGAGTGAGGTACAAAGATTTTAGGCAAGTTCTACAGGAAACTAAAAACCCTTGGAAGACATATACCTTTCTCCCAAAGAATTGACATTAAATTTGATTATCCAAAAGAAATTGACCTGCTCTGAAACTATATAAATAGGTAAAATAGGAAACATAATCAACAGCTCATGTTTACATATTTATGTTCATAGACATATTAAATTAATAATAGCAAAAGAAAAATAGTTTCAGATAGATTAAATAAGAGGATGTAACATTTTCTCTTTGTGCTAGGAAATAGATCCCAAATTATGACACTACAATATTTTATTAAGTATTAGAATGCTAACACAGCACAAATATAGGAGTAAGAACAATTTTCAACTGTAATCAATACTATCTCTATGCCATGCCAAAAAATGTATGACACCATCAAAAGACTTAAGCTTTTAGTATACACAAATTATGGGCTTTGAGTAAGGATGTATTACTATTGTAATGCTAAGTAATCATAGAATTGAACTAACATAAAATAACTTACCAATGTAACCATAGATCAATGGGCTTCTATTTTCTCAACTTAGATAGTTTGAATAAAAGCAGATTGTGGTTGACATAGTAATACATATCTAGCCAAGCTTTAAAGAATAAGTGACTGAGAATAATCAGACAGAGAGCAACATTTGTAGCTCCATTTCCTCCAAAATCTCAGGGATTATTGTGGAAGATATGGCAGTAAGAGCTTAAATTGCAAAGGTAAAATCTGTTTCCTCAAATGAGATCCCCTAAGACTCACAAATAGTACTGAAACAGATCACAGCTGAAGCTTCCCTTTCTCTTGAACACAACTCCTGTGAATTTTATATATCATCACTTCCAACCCTATTTCCCTCAAAATTTTACTGCAGCCCAGTTACTGACATCAGCAGGCATTCTCAGTAAACATATCAAAAAAGCAGGCCAATAAATCAAAACATACAATACGTTCAAATGCTGAAATAATCAGAAAGACAAAACAAAGAATATCAAACCCACACAACTTAGAAAAACACATGACAACACCTAGACCAATAATTATCCTAAATCTGGATTCCTAAATAACAGTATAAATAAAAAAATAAATAAAAATATAAAATAGGTGGCAGTAGTGCATACTAGAATCGCAAGTTTTAGATGGCAGAGGTTGGTGAATCTCTGAATTTTCATGCCAGTCAGTCATACAATTTAAGTTACAGGATAGCAATTATTACATAGAAAACCCTGTCTTCAAGAACTGAAAAAATGAAACAGAGTCAATTACAGCCACCTAATATGTCTTCTTCAGAACCTAGCCATCCTAGGAAACACAGCTTAATCTGACTATTCCAAACTAATTAAAAAAATATGTAAATGACCTGAAGACCAAGTATATATAAATTATAGCAGTATTTCAATAGTAAATTAATAAAATTAAAGAAAGTAAGAAAAACACAAACAATTGGAGAAACAGAATAAGCCTCTATGTAAAACCAAAAAGAAAAGTTGGAGATAAATTAATCTGTTCAAAACCTAAAATGAAAATCACACCAAGAAAAAAAATTAAAGTGAAGGAATTCTTGATATCAAAAGTATATGTATATAAACAGAAACTGGAGGCAAGTTTTACCAAAAATATTAGAAATGAAAAATAATCTCAGGTATTGAAGATAACTTAAAAATACTGGATATTTTGGTCAAAGAAATAATTAAATCTTCCCAAATATTACTAAAATAAAAATTCAAGAATAATAAAGAATAGAAAGAAGAAACTTGGGTAAAAGGCACAAAGAATGCATTCAGCAAAATAATAGGACAAAAGTCCCTGAACTAAAAGAGAGAGAGCTTTCAAAGTAAAAGAAGTATACAGAACAGCAAATACATTGAAACAAAAACAAAAAATGCTTTCACTACCTCATAATCTAAACATTAAAAATTTAGAACAATCTAGGAATATTATAGCTCCATGGAAATAACACTAAGAAATAAATAAGGCAGACCTACATAATTACTTTTGAATTTTAGTGAAGAATCCACTAAAGCATAGAAATTTTCAGAATTTTAATGAGGTTTAGGTTTGTATTGACTACATAAGAACATGTCTCAAAAAAACCACTAGCAATGTCATAGAAAGACAAGGTCAAACAGATTTTTTATGATGGGTTCATAAACACTAGGATGAGAAAAATTGCTCAGCAATGAAGAGAATTGGTTAATTTTCTCAGGGACCTATATTTAATTACTAGCATCAATATAGATTCCACAGAAATGATAAAATTATCTATAATCTCAGTTGCAAGGAAACAGACATCAACTTCTGACTGCTACATGTGGAAAACACACATATATTTATACAAAGTACCAACATAGAAAGATGCAAAGAATACATCATCTCTTTTCATGAGTAAATTTTTAATAAAAATTGAGGCAGTAATGGTAACATAATGTTTTGCTTTTCAAAGATATAAAGAGGTAGTAGTATGAAATACATTGAGATTGTATAAATAGATTTACTGGCTAATTCTGGCTATGCTCAATCTCTTGGTCACCCTATTCTTTACCTAGATCCCATATATGAACAAGACTATGCAAAGCACCGAATGTCACCACAAGGAAGATTACCCATTCTCAGTGACTTAGAAGAACATACACTGAGACTGCAGCAAAATTTTATCCTTTAATTTCTCTACATTAATACAAATTAATAACAACTTCACTGTAACACCTGTAATGTCTCCATACTTTTACAGGACAGAAAATGTATTGTGAATTTAAGTAATCTAAACTAAAGTGTCTCACCTTTAATCTGATGATTAGGAAATATTCAACAAAATGACAATCTATGGGTAAGCAAGAGCTATATTTGGTAGCAGATTTTGTATTTGATGCACTGCATGATAAACCTTTCTAAGCAAAACTAAATCAGATATTGTTTTATTCATTATTTAAAAATATAAATATAAAAACAAGTTAAATAGTAAGATATTTCATAGTCTTTGTGACTAAAACAGATAATTTATTATAAGTAGTTTCAGAATTATTCAGAAGAAAATCTTGAGAATTTATTCTAAGATAGAATAGAGAAAACAAAAGGACACTTAAAAACTAAGAAATAAAGTCATCTTACAGCACAACAATCCTATTGTAAGAAAATCTATAAATCAAGTAAAACTAATGTAAAAGATTTCATAAGCACAAGACTTGATATAATTACAAAAACAATATCAAACAAAAAGTTTTCAAATATCAAACAAGTACTTATAAAAAAGAAAACTGCTTAATGGTAGCACAGCTCCCTTGCATGAGCCCTGCCTTAGTTTTACTCCAAAATGAAAATTGCCTAGATTAATGGAGAATCTTAAATAATGAAAATTATAATTATAGAAATAAATAGAGTAGCTCATTAAAAATCTCTTGTTTCGACAAAAGTTTGTTCTTAGTGACTGGTTTTAAATCAGTGGTGGCTTCTTTGCAATGGTTTAAAGACAAATGTCTGGAAAATCATGTGTATTATATTATCCTAATCTGTAACAGACATAATTGCATACATTTATGCTTTGGTATTTTAAAGACAATCATTCCTCAATTATGTTTTATTTTGTGAAATGTACTATCTCTTGAACATTGGCAAATACTTATGTTATTAATTCTACTCTTTTATACCACATCTTACTATTAAAGTGCTATCTAACACATACAATGTCTTTTATAACCTAAACAATATTAAGTGTAAATAAATTATACAGTTAAAATTAACTGTAAAGTGTAAAATCTGTAGAAGTTACTTAGAATATAGACCTTTTCAAACTGGCAAGATATTTCCCCTGGGTGCAACAAAAACATGCTGAAGTATAAAAAAATAGGTTTTTCAACAAACATAGCTCCTTGGTCATAATTTTGTGAACAAATTTAGTCTACAGAACATTATTCAGAGGCCTTATGTTTGATGCAGTAAATTTCTAGAAAACATGGTACCTGGCAGGAGAGGTATTCTAGATGTAGTATCTCACACAAATCTCGAGTGGACTCACCATACTAGCTTGTATATCTTACCATGTGCTGAATGTCATCTATAGACATTAGCCCCTCACTCACCATGACCTGGTTTCCCATCTCAGTCATACTCTCTGTTCAGCTCCTTACAACAGCACAAACAGTTCACCACACAAAATTGCTGATGCAAGCTCTTCTTTAAAGCTAAGCCTAAAGCAAGCAATAGGAAGGACCACTTCTTCCTGCGAGGACATCAGAAAAGCCTGATTGGCTAATGAGGACGAAACACTACTTCCTTTATGGTAACATTACACTTAAAGACACAGTCCAGTGGATGGTGACTTTGGAATTCACTGCAGACAATGACCATTTTTAGATTAGGAAAGATATGTGTTTCAATAGCACTTGACCCTGACTCTATTAGATGGCCAGGCTATCCATCTGTTTGAATTCAAAAGGCACATTCCCTTGTTAATACTAGATAAAGCCAGCCTGTGACTAGCTAACCTGTATAACCTGTTATACTATGCAAAGAGGTGTAAACTCCTGTCACACAGGTGGAAAACACCCCAGAATATTAACAACTAAAGAGAGATAAAAAACACAGAAAAAAGCCTCTGACATATTTACTTTGTACCACAAGTTCTTAGCAGCTTTTTTATTTGAAAATATTCATTATGCCCCCACTGCTTCCCTCTTCCTAATCCTCCCTCAAACTTCCTCATTCCATTCCTCCATCTATTGAGCATCGAATATCAAGATGAGACAGTTCAGTCTGGTATATCCAGTTGAAGTATGTCTCATTTCATTCTCCCAGTATCAAGGCTGACTAAGTTGTTCCTCTAAAATAAATGGGTTCTGAGAATCCAGTTAATGCACCAGAAATAAACTCTTATTTTACTATAAGAGGCATCACAAACTGTTCACAATGTTTGACTGTCATCTATACTTAAAGAGTTTATTTTTTTATGAATGCTCAGTGATTATTTCAGTCAGTAAACTCCCAATAGCAAGGGTTAAGCATTTCTCTGGGTGTTCTCATGATCCTTATCCTTTTGTTCATATACAGTCTCTGCCCTCATTATAGCTGAACTAGAAGTTTACGCTCATGCTTAGCCATGGACCTCTGCTTCTGACTCTATCCATTACTAAATAAAGGTTCTATAATGACAATTAGAATAGTGATTTATAGGGAAGTCCTGTGTAGGCACATTCTCAATTTTTGCTTGGAAACTTATCTGGGGACACGTCGTGGGTCCTTAAATGTTTCCATAGCACCAGGTTCCTTACTAACCACACAATGGCTTTTTCTCTCAAATTATATAATTTTTGTTCTCCTTCTTTGTTGCTCTTTCCAATAAACAATCTTATTCTCTCATAATGATCTCTTCCCACAGCATTTCAGAGCCATTTATTTACTCTCTTAAGAACCCAAGTCTTTCTTTTTTTGTTAGAAATTCTGACATATATTTAAAATCATCCATGCATTCCAGTCTCCATAATGGAAGAACTACAAAGTTCTTTAACATTTCATTGGTACACAGCCAATTTTTGGACTAACTTGACCTCAGCATTTGAGACAATCCAATAAATCCACTTTCTAGATATAATGCCTAAATCTCAGTCATCCAGAGAGACCACCAGAGACAGAAATGTCTGAAATACAACAGCAATGTTTATTGTCAGAGCCATAGAAGCCTAGGCAGAAAGCTTATTCTCTGCACTGCAATTGCAACCCATGAGTTTGGTGCAGGGAAGAGCTGAGAGCCCCAAGTTGAACAAGCTTTTTATAGGCAAAGACCACAGATGAAGTGTTGTTACTTGGGGTCAAGAGCATAGTTGTGGTCTTAATGAACTCACGCTCAGGGACTTTTAACAGTTTAACATTTTTGGACCCAACCTGGGTGGTGTGGCTGGCAGGATCATCTAGGTGTCCTTATCTCTTAGCTCATTCTCTCCTAGAACTGGGGAAGCCCCAGCCCAGAATGTGAAATTGAACTCTATTTTATCTCTATGGTTACTAGAATACAAATGAGGGTTATTTGAACTAAATTTGCTCTCTTCACTAAATACAAAGAGAGATTTATTTAATCAGTTCAGTAGAAGCAAAAGTTTGATTAATACTGCTCTGTTTTTATTCATCTGCTCACTGATTTACTAAGCAAGTGTTCATAACGTCATTCTTCCTTCCTCCATTTTTCCTAAGTATTTTACTTATTGAAAAGTCTACACTTTTGACTACTGTTAAATTTTCTAGCAATTGAAATGAAATGTAGAAAATAAACCGCTAAAGCATTATAATGTCTATTTTTACTTTGTTTGCACTAGCAAACATATTAAAAATGAATTTTATAAGTTTATGAAGCCCAATGTTTAGAGAAAATGTGCCAGTCAAAGAAATACATCCTGACCCAGAAAGTAGAAAAAAAATATTAAAAATTCTCCCTAAAAGAAACACAATTCAGACTTAAAACCAGAGTCAAAGAAACAATTTTTATTCCTTATCAATTGAGCACCAAACCATGAGATCCTAAACATAGCCTTCTGACAATATCTGAGTTTTTAAGCTCAGGTATTAAAATCTAATTAAATTTCATATTTAAAATCTCCCTAAAAATTTTCTGCCCCTTAGAAGCCCTATATCAGCCCTAGGACTGTGCAGATGTCAGCTACTTTTTTTTGCCTTGGCAGAGAACTCTTTTCTCCAAAATAAATTTATTAAATGGGTTTGGTTGCAGATCTTCTTTCATTAAAGCAGATGAGAACCTGCCTGGAGGAGTGGAGCAGAGAAGCACTGGAATACCTTTCCTGGAAGATATCCTTGAAGCACCAGAATAGACTGCTACATTTCTATGGTGAATCCCCACACCCATCAGTCTGAAATTTTATTAGGTGAAAAAAGTATCTCTAGTGTCTGGATCTTTTACTCATCTTTTGGCATTTACCCTAATGTCTACCTTCAGGTTTATAATCTTAATAACAATGATAACTAATGCTACTGAAGTAAACTTTCAAATCTGAAAAGACTTGAAAGACAGTCATTGTCCCAACTTGAGAAAAACAATTATAATTCTTCCCTTCATCAATAAGTTGGTAAAGTCTCATACACCCTTTAATGTTCATATAGAATGAGCAACCATAGAGTAGTATGATAAGAGTTTGGGGCTTCTAGAAGTACTGGCTAATTTCGTTCCATGCTCACTTGACCAACTGAAAATTTAGCTCCTACAGTGTCATTAAATACTGCAATTTTTCAGGGAAATTGCTTGTTCCTTCCTCCTATGTTCTGAACATTCCTGTAGGGTGCTACTCCAAGGAATACACAATCATGCAGATAATATAGTAAAGAACTATTTGTCATGTCTATGAGCTGGAAAAGATAAAATGATCTTCAGGTGAAGTGTACACAGAATCATAGCTGACCATAACATGAAAATGAACGCTGGGAAGACATAAGCCTTGCTGAATATTACATTAATTGCAGTTTTTACTTGCTCTATTCTTTCTTTGCAGGGGTTAGTTCTAAGTTCCTGTCAATGAATCTTTTATCTACTAGTTCCTTTCTTTTTTTTATTTCCAGTAGATTTTTATTTAAGTTTCCAATATCCAGCAGGCCTGTTGGAAATGTACTCTTACTTTGTTACAAAATTTCATTTTAGGTGTCCCCAGTCAATAGAATATATTTTAAATACAGAATCACCAAGTAAAATTCCTGGAGAAGATAAATATTCTAAATTTATATCTTGTACATTTGTGTACTTATAGAGCATTAATCAGGTTAAAACAGAGTCCTGAGGAAGTAGTGGGATATTCTCTTAACATTTTTACATCTTTCTGGAATTCTCACAGAATAAAACTTTAATTATACCAATGGACATATGGAAAGGTATCAACAAAATGCAGATAATCACCCTAATGTGGGAAAGACTTTGTGGTCACTTTTGGAGAAAACCTGAGAAGCATTGTGTGAGTTCCACGTACTAGAAATATGAACATCTTCCAGGAAGATCTATGAAATGCTACTTGTGGAGGTTTATAGAACAACATCAAGGAATGTTTATTCATATACTTGCTGTGATATAGGTTTGGTATATCAGAAAAACTTATTATATATTTAATTCAGGCTATATGTTACAGTTTGTTTAAAGTGAACTTTAAATAACTAGATAGGGAGAGCAGTCCCAGCATTTATCAATGGGCAGAGGATAAAAACATATGTCCAGATGTGCAGAATTACTATATGCCTTTAATTGCAATATCCTATATATTGCCTGCAGCAAATTGTTATAAAACATTTTCTCTATTAAGACTCTCTTCATTTAGATGGCTTTATCTAGTGTCAAATTAACACAAAACTAGCCACCACAACCACAGAAGTGGATAATACCTTACAGAAAGTTTTGTAAATTTTGTTGTTTTCCTTGGTGCATATAAAATTCTGTTTACAAATTTGGTAAGCATAATATAATAGTATTATCCATAAACAATGTAGGCTCACTAAAATAGAAGTGTATTACAGAGACTGTAAGATGGCTTAAGAAACAAAATCTCTGGCCCATGAATCTGCAGCCCTGAGTTTCATTCCTAGAATTCACATGATAAAATAAGAGCAAAATGATGAGAGATTTCTCCTTTGCCCTTCACAATCACATAGCTTAAGCAAGATTGTGCACACACATAAAGAGAATAAATAATAAATTAATGTAAAGACAGTATGCTATAATTAAAATACTAATGATGATGACAGATATGGTATGTCATGTTTGTTACTGAAGTACTCAGGAGCCTGAGGCAACCTAGACTACATAGTGAGTTCCAAAAGTAACCTGTGATACATAGCAAGATCTTGACTCAAGAAAAAGTGATAGGGATCATTGTGTACCACACGTCTGTGAATTTTGATTTCAGGAGGCTAGGGCAGTAAGAGGCTGATATTAAAATCATTATGTGCTACAGGGATAACTTAGCTTAAATAGATTATCACAGAGTTTAGCATAGTGTATTTGTTTACTAGGGGTATAGTGGTATATTGGTGTTTATAGCTCCTGTCTGATGCAAGTGTGGCTAATAGTTGGGTATCTGAGGAAGCTATCTCAAATAACAACAGTTAACATGTTTATGTCCTGTCTATAAGACATAGGCACAACCTGTGCCACCCAGCACCTCTCAGTGTTGTGCAAATTTCAGGCAATCAGAAAACAATTTTTCAGACAAGTATCTACAGTCACACATTTATTGGACCCTGCTCTAAGCTAACTAATTATACTGAGACTGCAGAACCACCCTAAGACACAGATTAAATAAGCTCTATTTGTTCCAGAAGCTTAATGAAAAAAAATTCTCCTGAATTACACACACAGCCAAAGTAGACTGGACCAAGAATAATACCTGAAACACAGGCAATGCTTGCACCAATTTAAAATACAAAAACAAATAAAACATGAGTAAATATCACTGCAAGAAAACATAAAATGACGTAAAATGTAATATGTCCTCACCAGAAAAGAGCAGTTTGGCAAAGACAAACTCGAATATTATAATGTTGCAAAATGTAAAGAAACCATTTTAAAAAATATATTTAAAAAGACAATGGAGGTCTTTAATGTGAAACTGTAAATTCCCTAAGAAAAATTGAAGAGAAAAACAAAAATATTAAAAAACAATAAATAACCCAAAGAAAGAAAAAATAATGAAGAAAATGTATCAAAAGTTGAATGAACAATTTCAAAACACAAAAATTGAAATAGAGTTATAAGTAAAATACAAACTGAGGGAATGAGGAATAAAATATCTGAGTAAATGAACAGGAACTGCAAATGCAAGTATAAAAAACAGAATAAAAAAGACAAGAAAGAGAATCTCTGGCATTGAATATACAATACAAAATATCGTTGTCCGTAGAAAAAACCCACTAAAGCAAAAAAGCCATAACACAAACTTCCATGAAATCAGGAGCCCAATAAAAAGGCCACACCTAAGAATAATAAGTATAGATAAAAAGGAAGAATACCAGGCACAGAAAATACTTTCAACAAAATCAAAGTAGAAAATTTCCCAGTCAAATAAATGTGAAGATAAAAGAATCTTACAAAACACCAATATCCCAGATCTCCCAGAAATGTTCACTCTCAAAAGAATAATCAAACCACTAGATATACTTAATAAAAAGAGTAATATTAAGAGCTGAAAAGGACAAAAGATAAGTAAGGTATAAAGGCAAACCCATCAGTGTAGAACTCCATAGGCCCATTAGAGTAAATTTTAATTTCTCAATGGAGACTCTGCTTGGACACTTGTTATGCAAACAATAATATTATGGACATTAATCAATACTATTATATCAAACAAAACTCTTAATCAACATAGATGGAGTAAATAAGATTTTACATGACAAAATGAGATTTAAATAATACTTATACACAAATTCAACCCTACAAAACCACTAGAAGAAAAATCTCATCCTAAGGAAAATAGATATACTCACAGAAACACAAAACATAGATTATCACAAGCAGCAAAAGCCCAAGATGGAAAACATACACACTCCACAAAAAAACAACAGGATTTAACAATGACTGGACATTAATATGCCTTAATATAATGGACCCAATTGTCTTATATAAAGACACAGGCTAACAGAATGGATAAAATGCAGGATAAATTCCTCAGTCACATACAGGAAACACATCTCAACTTCAAAGATTTCAGAGGACAAGGTTTGAAAATGACATTCTGATTAAATAGATTTAAGAAGCAAGCTAATGTAGATATCCTAGTATTTAACAAAACAGACTTTAAACTACAATCACAAGTATTTGAGAAAGACATTTAATTTTAAAAGTTAATTGATAGTAAAAATAAGAAATAGCCAAAGTTTGCTCATGTCATACGGTCATCTGCACTTTTTTCTAATTTAAAAAGAATCGATTTGAACATTAGTCATTTCAGGAATAAAACCTCAACAAGACAAACTACTACTTTAAATTAAAATAATCCTGAAAACAAAAATTACATACCACTATGTTTCAGCATTTTTAGGAATGGACATGCTCAGTAAGAATTTCTGATTACCAGAAGCTTATAGTTTGCACACAAACTTCACATGAAAATTATAAATAGGGGCTTGGGAAGCATCTTATCTAATTGGTGAAGTGATTAACCTGCAATAACTTACGCACAACACATGTAACAGGTGTGGTAGTAGTGCACAATTGTAATCCCTGAACTACTTGAAAGTAGAATAAAAATCAAAAGTTCAAGGAGTCAAATGACGTCAAGGTCTGTAGAAGCTACCTAAAATTCTGTCATAAAAAATTAAGCAAACAACAGCAATTATGTCAAACAGAGAAAATATCAAACAGATTTCCTATGATGGGACAAAAACTGTGGAACTGGAGCAAAGGCAAAACAAGTAAGAGCACTCATTATTTTTCCAGGGGACCGAGGTTTAATTTTCAGCATCCACATACAAACTTACAACCACCTTTATTTCTAGTTGCAGAGAATCTGAAATCCACTTCTGGCCTCCACAGGTAACAAAAATTCAAGTGGTATTCAAACATTTGGATAGGCAAAATCAAATAAAAAAATCAAAAGTAAAAGCTGCTATATTTCATTAGGAAATATTCTAGGAAAATTATGAGTCAGAAGTAGTTACATAATGTTTTGGTCTTTAAACACAGAGGCAACAGTACAAAAACATCTGGCAGGATTGTATTCTGAGTTTCACTTAGCTTAATTATTAACAGGAAAATCCTTGGATTCTGGCTATTCTTAATATTTTGCTCTTTACATTCTCAACTCAGTGCACATATATGTACAGCAAGCATCAAACAGGTTTTAAGGACAAGCTGGCTAAGAAGGTCCAGTGCTATGATACTGAGTGTACCTGATGTAATACATCCTGTTTCAGTGGCAAAGAAAAACATATATTTGGACTGCAGGAAATCTCTATTTATTAATTTGTGTATATCTGGACCTACTTGGCACATTGTACCTATTTCAAAATGTAATGATAGCTTCACCTAAACACAAACAATGTCTTTATAATTTCATATCCTAAATTTAAGCAATCTGAACTCAAAAATCCTAACTTTTAAATACAGAAAATAAAATTTTCTTCTACATAATTGACTGCTTGTATGTAAGAGCTAAATTTGTTATCAGATTTTACATTTGATATAATTTATAAACATTAATTTAGACATATATTTTGGGAGAAAATAATTAAAATGTAAATGATGAATTACTAGGTACACACAAGTAATCTCAGCTTTTGGAAGGTAGCAGGAATGTCCCATGTGCAAGATTGCATGATCTACATTGATGAACTTTAGCAAAACTAATCAGCAAAACTAATTCAAATTTATTAAAGAGAAAAAAATGTGTCTAAAACCACAGACCAAATCAGAACAAAGTCTATTTTAAAGTTCTTTATTAATTAATTCTTAAAAATTTTTGGAAATTTCAGTGTCTCTTACCATCACTCCTTTTTTTAAAAATTTAATTAAATATTTTTTTGTCATTTACCATACCAACCAGTTTTCCCCACTTTCCTTATTACCATTTCTTCTTTCTGCATCCCAACCCCATCTCACTTGCTTCTCTGAGAGCAAGGCCTAGCATGTGGATTCAAAAAAAGGCTGCCATATCAAGGTGAGGTAGGACAAGCTCATTCCCTACTGTATCAAGACTGAGCAAAGTATACTTCCATTGAGAATGGACTCCATAAAGATTAAAAAAAAGAAAAAACCTAGAAGGCAGCTGGAGAGATGGCTCAGGGGTTAAGAGCACCATCTGCTCTTCCAGAGGACCCGGGTTCAATTCCCAGCACCCACATGGCAGCTAACAACTGTCTGTAGTTCCAGTTCCAGGCAAACACCAAGGCAAATAAATAAAAATAAAAAAAACAAGAGAATGGGCTCCAAAATTCAACCTATGCACTAAGAATATATCCTCATCCCACTGCCAGGGGAACCATAATCTATATAAGCCACTACACAACTGTCACTGGCTTTAAGAAAATTAAGTTCAGTCTCATTCACATTCCACAGATGTCTGTCCAGAGTTCCTGAGATCCCTCTAGTTAAGGTCACCTGTTTCTGTGTTATGATCCTGACCATTCTTTACATATTTTGTCCCTCTTCAGTACCTGGACACTAGAAGCTCACCATGGTGGTTAGCTGTAGATCTCTGCCTCTGCTTCCATTATTTACAGTTCTAGACTTATATGGTACTGATAAAGATTCAAAAGTACAATTTTAAGAAAGTAATTATAACTGCTAAGTCTGTCATGCATCTTTTCCTTCAATTGGGCAAATTCTCCTAAGTATCATATTTTTCAAATATTTATTTTATGGCCACCAGAGAAAGAGTTTTAAGAAGTCAGAACTACTAAGAGCATGCTATTATGTCATATAAACTAAAAATGAAAAATTCAAAAAAGTCCATTTTTAGGTAAATTTATTCAACCCACATCATAAGTGCTTTAAAATATTAATATTGTCTGTGTGTGGGTGTATCTATGTGTGTGTATTTTTGTGTACTTGTATGTGTTTGTGTGGGTATGGAGTTTAATGTGGTGTGGCTATTTGTGTTTTGTGTATGTTTGTATATATCTTATATTCATACATATTTCTATTTGTGTTTACATGT